>BGPR01006320.1:0-34444 GCA_013235015.1 Araneus ventricosus | reverse complement strand
GGAAAAAAAGGGGAGACATCACAGCAAATTTGCACTTTCTTGAAATCAGTATATAAACATTGAAATAAGCTACCTTTTCTAGAACGATATTATATGATTATTTTTATTAATCTTGTCATTCGGATATCTATAGGTTGGCACTAGTTCTAGATGATGCATCATTTTGACTCCTTCTTGTTTTCGAAAGTTAAAAAATATTTAGAGTTGTAAGAAGTCGCAGATTAATGTTCAGAAAAAATCAACTAAAAAATTTTATAAGAAAAAATTATAATTATCTATCTTACTTCTTTGAAGTATATAAAACGAGCCTCTGCTATCTCAGTAAATAATATACAATCAAATTATTTTTTACGAGTGCAAAGGGTTAATCGCGTGATTTGTATAAAATACAATAGATATCTTTGCACCACTGTTACACGTGTACGTTAAAGAGTTGTGAATGAACTGCAAATTAAACGCTTTACTAAGTTTGAAATGTTTCATGTTTGTAAGTATGTAGTAAGGTTGGAATTTTGTATCCATTTTCTCACCTCACTCTTTAATGCACTAGAGAGTTCTGAAATTTTGTATATTCATTGGGTCCTGATGACAACGCATTATTTGAATAATTTTAGAGCTCAATTATCAATTTTAAAAAAATCGCAAAAATTACATTTGCACCTCGGTAGGTTTCAGTTCCGCCATCTATAGTATTTTGAGAACCAAAATACTTTACAACAGTAATTTGCTCAATAAAAATAAGTATATCCTATTACAGATATGTTCACAAAATAATTGTTGGAATTGGTTCATAAAAAACATCTCTAAGATCCCGAAATATTTTATAATGCTGAATTATGACATACAACCTTTTATTAAATATAAAGCAATACGTACCGAAACCAATAGGTGTGAAAGATATTCGCCTTATGTGATAACAAAATTTTGTTAGTAATGCTGCAAAGGGTTATTACGGAAACTGTGACTTCTATTATGATAAATGATAAGAACAGAAACGGAGAAAAGAAATAAGAACTTCTGCAGTGCAATATGAACAAAACTCATCGATCTTCATCGACTTTTATAAAACTAACTTTACTATCACAGTAAAGAACTTCAGCATGTCCTTCCATCAGGAATGTAGACCAGCTGAATAAATCATTGGAAACACATTTCATTTTTTTAAATGGAAATTTAAAGTCTAGTTTTTCTCATGATTTAAAAATGAAGAACGGTCTTTGGAAATGAAATTGGAAAAGAAACTTCAACAAACAGAAGAAAAATAATTGAACTTCCATCTTTCGTATGGAAGAATCCATAAATTTTACCTCTCATGCCCATTTTTTAGATTCCCTTGAAAATGATAGATTTTCCGAAGGTTTAACAGAATCCCAGCTGTCCGATAAATCTATGTGACTTATGACTGGAGAAATTCTAAAATTTGAAACGCATGCAGATTTATTTTATGATCCAGTTCTGCTGTATTTGATATGCATTTAAAAGGCACTGAATGTAAAAATATAAGATTGGGTTTTATTATCAAACAATTGAGTACTAGGTTTGAGACAAAACAAGATATGGAAATACTGTGTAATATCAGGTATTCATAAAGTGCTTTGAATATTTTACTAGAAGTTAAATGAAAACGAAGTTCTTTGATAAAAATCATAGAAAAGGAATCTTTAACGATGACATTATATAAGCTTATACTGAAAAGTAGAAATACTAAAATTCATTCATGAATTTAATACTGAAGTCATATATGTGTGAATTCAGGTAAAAGTGCTAGCAGCGTGCTTTGCTATATTACGTTTTCTACTAATTGCATACATTTGCAATTAGTAGTTAAAATTGTTTGTTGAATTATTTTAAGGACAAAATTAGTTTTAATTTTACAAATTGGGGAAATTTAAATGAAATTTGCCGAGATTAATTATCGGACTATCTTTCAGTATGTTAATTCGAAAACGAAAATAAAATCATAAAAAATTGTACTTCATGATTATATGAAGTTTTTCATAGAATTGGCATTTATAAGATTTAAGGATAACATTTTTGTACTTAAGGATAATTGTTTTAATTTTGATACATTTAAAAATCTGCCCTAACCTAACATAGTTTCGGTATGTTTTATCTCAAACGTTTCTTGAAACAAAGGCCTATAACATGTGTTTGTCGCAACATAGCCTAATCTAGGTCCTGCGCCGTTAACCACTTGGCATGGAATGACATGCTATGCACTTGAGATATTATCTACGCCAAATTTCCGATATGACTTGTAGAGCTCGTCGCCTTTTTGGTGTTGCGAAATTATGAGTAGAAGCTAGGATCATGACCTTGCTAGAAAATTATATATAGAAGCTAAGCCTGGAACTTTTTCGCAGTTAGTAGAATAAAGTCAGTTGATTCAAACGAATCTTTAGCATGGAAGTATCTCTTATTAAATGAAAGCTTTTCGGTGGGAAAAAAAAGTTTTTGCAGGGAACAAGGCAATCTCATTTTTAAGTCTAAACTGTTTTTGATACTAATACGCACATCATGCTGAAGTTTTTGTTTATTTTATCATAAGTGACAGAAGTTTTCCTATTAAATATTTAGAATATAGTTTACTGTCCCCAAATTTAATATTTCTGCAGCGAGACGAAGCTGCCTTTTAGGGGTCATTAAATTTTTCATGGGCTGAAGTGAAAGCTTTCCAACTTGCTTTTTCTTCTTTGGGAAGTGCAAAATTTGTTAAAAATGTATAGAAGTAAATAATTTAAAGGCAAGCTAACTTTACGAAACAGTTTCACTTTATTTTAAAGCACCACAGACTACAAAATAATTTTGTTTTGCAATTTTTAAACAATTTTTTTCCGATTTGAGTTTAATGCAGTCTACTTTTATTTAAAAGCTAATGCAGTTAACACGCTTTCTGTTATTGTAGTATAGGTTATATATAGAAAAATACCACAAACTATGAAATGTGATATTCTCCAGATTTGACATCAGAAATCTTTCATCGACAGACAGATTCGTTTGCATGTTTGTTATAAAATATGAAGAAGTGTAAATATAACTTACGAAGAAGGAATTCAATGAATCTGAATTATAAGAGACTTGTAGAATTGAGTACCATTAAATCCACGAGCGATTATTCATTTTGTGTTATTTCCATAAATAAGCCAACGTGAGGTTCTATTCGGCCCATCACATATTTTAAAATATTAGTGTAGAAATTTTATAGTTATTGGAAATACTATATTTCGTCGTTTAATAAGCAACACGACTTGCCTAAATTTTTTGAAATTTCAAAAACTTCAGATGGGTGAGGATGCTTGTTAAGCGACGCTTTATAGCAAAAAGCTATATTTATAACAAAGTATAGCTTTTAGAATAGCAATCACAGCTTCATTCATGCATTAATTTTAAAGGATTTCAAAAATATATTTTGAGTTCTTACTCTGAGCCCTGCCTAAATATCCCCACCCCTTTTTTATTTTGGTTCGCTCCTAAAAATGTTTGTCCATCCCTAATCTAAGCACTTAAGATATCAGAATTTTTTTATGATCGCATATTAACCATTCATTTGTCAATATTGGAGCAAATATGTAATTTTTACAATAAACTCTTCTATAGAAATTGATATTGAAACTCTTCTATGGAAATTGATATTGAAAACTCTTCTATGGAAATTTCCTACGTTTTTCAGTTAATTGAAACTCTGTAGTCTCTTCGTGTCAAAATTATGGTCTTTTTATATTAGCTACTTATACCAAGATGATTTTAAATTTTGAAAGAAGGAGAATTTTGCTTTTAATGTGACAAATTCAATTTGTACTTAAATATGATTGGTAGTGGCTTAAAGATAGGGGCAAATTGTTAAATATGACATGGGCGGAGGTTAATTTGTACTTAATATTGTTACAAAGCTATAAAATCGTTTCCCTGAGATGCTAGACTTGGAGACAAACTTGGCGACTTGGCGATGAATTTGGCGACCTTGGCGACAAATTTGGCTACCATTTTGGCGACTTGGCGGCAAAGTTGGCGACAAAGGGAATTTTCTAGAAGGACCTCAAATTTTCCACCTATTTCTACTGGTTTCATGAACTTTCTAGAGATTACGTCACTTCCTACATAACGAAGTCACTTCCTGTTGAAAAATATAAAGGCAAGCTCTCAAGCCAAGAAGAGGGAGTTGGAATTTGATCAGCAAGCAAGCTGGTGAGCTAACAAGAAACCTTTGAGCGTTGTATTGAGATTTATAGGTAGTCTCTGTTGTGAATTTTTACTAGTGCTGTGTTAATACTTGTGCTACGTTTTCTTTGCTTGGAATATTTGTAAAATAAAGAGCTTTATTTTTTTAAAATCCTGCTTATTGGACTGCATTCACATACACCCACAAGTTGATTTTGTCACTATATGATTGGTAGTGGCTTAAAGATAGGGGCAAATTGTTAAATATGACATGGGCGGAGGTCTATAACGCTGATGTCTCTTCCAATCATAAACGTTATTTCGGAGTGATGTAAAATGCTGTTCTTTTGATGTTTCTAATCACACTTGGACTATGCATAATCGGAGTCAGTCAACGAGGTCAAACATTAATCCTTTATTCACCGAATTAACTTATCAGCATCTTTTCAATTTTATTTTTGCATCATTAGATACGTTTTAATGCAGAAATAACCACAGGAAAGACGAAAAAACTTTTTTAATTAAATAAAATAATTTGATTAATTTAATTTTTGTCTTCATTTGCCATCTACCGGTAGCTATCGGACTGCATTCCTCGTGTTCATATTAATACTGTCAGGAAAAACTGTCAAATAACGAAGATATAAGGTTGATTAAAGTAATACCTTTAACTACCGTCGGAAATAAGGGGTTAAGAAACCGACGGTACGGCGAGTAATGCAGTTTCTGCTTAATCAGTTGGATTTTATATTCAGGAAAGAACTAATCGGAGTGAAAGCGGAAATAATCTCCGACGGTGTTTTAACCCATTCACTACCAGCAACATTTAAAGCGTTTTGTCCCGAGTTCGAAGATTTTATTTTAAGGAACACAATTAGCGCAAAGAAGATATCTCGTAGCTGGAAATTTGGTGTAGACTCTTACTATGAAATATCTCGTAGTTGGTAGTTTGGTGTAGATTCTTACTACGAAATATCTCGTAGTTGGCAGTTTGGTGTAGACTCTTACTACGAAATATCTCGTGGTTGGCAGTCTGGTGCAGACTCTTACTACGAAATATCTCGGAGTTGGCAGTTTGGTGTAGACTCTTACTACGAAATATCTCGTAGTTGTCAGTGAATGGGTTAATGGAGAGAGATGCCTTGTTAGAATTTTTTTTGTAAGAGCAACTTTTAAACAATTTTTTTCATTTATCACTTCAAATATTCATCAGTTCCATCATAAAAACATACTTTAAATATATCTTTAATTTAGGAATAGACAATTATGCCATCATCGAAAGTTCAAATGCATAATGCTTTTAAAATTTCTGAAATGGAAGATTTATGGAAAGTCTGAATTTGATCTACTTTATTAATTATTTTATAAACTTTCAAAATCACTGTTTTATTCATTCGCACCTCCTTTTGCATGGTGCAATAGAACTCGGTCAATAAAGCATAGAAACAAATGCTGAAAATAAGATTTAATTAATCAAAATATTATTCTATTTTATGAGTTGAAAAGGAATTACTTAATTTAACCGTAAATGTGTTAATAAAAGTCTGTATCTAAATTATTAATTCAAATTGATGATAAATCAAATAATTAAAGGTTAATGTGAAGTTTACGGTACCCACCTGTTTCTCGATAATTTTTATTGGCACAATTTTATGTGCCGTCGCCAAATACTGTTTTGGATGTGCAGTGCGCTTTTTATTGCTTTCTTGAGCATGCATCACCTGAAAAGAAGAGATTGAGCACGTACCGGGCAAATTTTTTTAACTTAAAGAAAACATCAGCGGCTTCGCTTTTAGCATAGCAAGAAACTAGTAGCTTCGCTTTTTAATTGAACGTTAGGATTATAGGTTTTTTAAAAAATTTCGAGAACGAGGATTTCCGCACGCAGTGCCTGTGTCATTTCAAGCGTGTACCGGGCAGATTTTTTTAAGTTAAAAAAACATCAGCGGCTTCGCTTTCAGCATAGCGGAATACTCGTAGCTACGCTTCTTCATTGAGAACCGAAACACACACAATAAAATACACAGTACTGAACCGATATTCAAACCGAAGAATTCCAAACGAAGTTTTATTCAAATTCGAATGAATCGAACAATCACTTCGAAGAGATGAACAAAACAGTTCAATCGAAACGAGGCGCAATATGGCGTGATGTGCAAAACACAGATGAAAAGATTAATTTCAGCGCATGCCACTCGTAAAAAATATTATTGCGCAATCAAAACAAATATTCTCTTATCTCCGTTCTTGGCGGTAAAGAGTTGGCGATCCTAAAAGCAACGAAGTAAGTGGGTACTGTAAACTCCACAATAACCTAATTAAGTTATTTTACTGGTATATAATTTAATTGTATAAACAAAAACAACAGCATTCGTAAATTTTATGTCAGCCATATTCCGAAGAACGATCCGAGTCTGAAGGCTTTATTTATCAAACTAGCTCAGTTCTACGGCGTAAACTCAGGATTATTTCCGCCATTAATAAAACTACTGAAAATGAGATGAACAAAACAGTCCAATCGAAACGAGACGCAATATGGCGTGATGTGCAAAACACAGATGATAAGATTAATTTCGGCGCATGCCACTCGTTAAAAAATTATTGCGCAATCAAAACAACTGTTCTCTTATCTTTGTTCTTGGCGGCAAAGAGTTGGCGATCCTAAAAACAACGAAGTAACTGGGTATTGTATACTGCACAATAAACTAATTAAATTATTTTACTGGTATATAATTTAATTGTGTAATAAAAACAGCAGTGTTAGTAAATTTTATGTCACCCATATTCCGAAGAGCGATGCGAGTCTGAAGGCTTATGGCTTTATTTATCAAACTAGCTCAGTTCCACGGCGTAAACCCAGGATTAATTCAGCCATTAATAAAACTACTGAAAGCCCAACTAAGTTGTCCGTCATGAAAGTTTTCACGTCTAGATCAAGTAAAAATTAAATTTTAAATCAGCAGAGTTCATCAAGAGGTATTTTCACCTAAATACAACGCAAAGTTTACGAACTTCAAGTGAAATTGCAAATTCTAGGTATTTGTTAAAGCAGCACCATCATCTGAACCCTTTCCAAACTGGTGATATACCGAAACCACTTTTCGATCGCACAATCAGCTTACAGATCTGTAATTAGTCTGTCACGTACTAACATCCGTAAATCCTTTTATATCCTGGTACCGGTCTCTACTAAGCCCGTCTGGGATTAAGTCTTTTCTCTTGAGCCTGTCTTTCAAAAGAACATTTTTATAAAATGGTCTTTTTCAAACGCAGCAGACCACAATTGCGGTTATCCTGAAACTGAAAATTAGACCCCTTGACAGAGTGATGTCGATAATGGCTGGACATTATTTTGAAGTTTGCTTGGAAGAAGAATTTTTAAATTTAAGTCTTTCTTGGAATAAAAATTTAATTGATCAAATTCTATGGTGGAATAAAATTTGCGGCTAATCGATCTAACTTATTTTTTGCCGCTATTAAGCTATGGAATATCGAGCTATACTACATCAGTACTTCTATCTCGGAAATAAGTTTGCCCCAATACATTATTTGGCTATTAAACCTAACCAAAGCCACGTACGTGAGTTTCCGAAACTGCTTATGAATGAATGGCATTTTTAACTTTTTGATGGTCGAATATCAATTTAATGCATTGTCATTTCTGAGTTCAATTCTATGCGTAATTCTTTCAAATTTTTGCTGTACTTTTCCGTTAGCCGGGCGCAAGCGAAAAATCGCCAAATAATGTAAAATTCCGCCAAATTTCTTACAACCATTCTCTTGGCGACTTGGTTCGCGTTTGGTTCACAATTGGCGACATTTGCGCCCGGCTAACGGAAAATCGCTTCGCTCTTGGCGACTTGGCTGTTCACAATTGGCGACATTTACGCCAGGCTAACGGAAAATCGCTTCGCTCTTAGCGACTTGGCTCGCGTTTGGTTCACAATTGGCGACATTTACGCCCGGCTAATGGAAAATCGCTTCGCTCTTGGCGGCTTGGCTCGCGTTTGGTTCACAATTGGCGACATTTGCGTCCGGTTACCAGAAAAGTACCCAATTTAATGCATTGCCATTTCTGAGTTCAATTCTATGCGTAATTCTTTCAAATGCAGCGTATTTTGCTAAAAACAGGCTTTTTCCCTTGGAGGCCAAAAAAATGAAATTAAAACATAATTGTATTGTTTCTTTGAAGAAAAATCACAAAGGCCTCATTACAAAGACGAATTAAAAGATGGGTTTATATTGAAACCACTGGACTGAAAAGGATTTAAGTGTTCGTTCGTAGATCATTATCAGTTGCTATGTTTACAATAAATGTTTTTCGTTCCATTGAGCATAATTTATCTTGGGATTTTTTGCTATTGTTTTCGTCTTTATTTCAACTATTTCAGTTTTCTTGCAAACAATATAGTAACGATATCCTTAAATCGAATTATAGAAAATAATGCTGTATTTTATCGGGCGAAAGTTAGTGTTTAAACAATAGGGTTTGAACAATAGAAATATTCAAATTAGCGAAAGAATTCACCGTCACAAAGTTCATTTTAAAGCGACTTTATTGCATCATTAATAATGGTTAATTTAGTAGCAAATAAGTGGTTGATTACATATCAAATACGATTTTTCTACATGAAATATTCTATTCGATTTTCGGTTATTTGTTTTTTAAATCTTCGTGTCTTCTATTCAAGAAACACATTCTAATCGATAATTTCACGATGCAGTCCGAAAAGCGAGTGGTAGCTCATTTTCGAAGTTGAAAAAGAATTCAATAAGTAAGAGATTTTCTAAATATTTCTAGAGAATCAAGTAAAATGGAAGATAGCATTAAATAGCCCTTCTCAAATAGTTTTATAAAAGTATTTCACCGAAACTACTCGAAAGCTTTTCAGAACAATTTTCTAGAAGCATCTTCATTGAAGTTCCAAAACGGGTGCTTGAATTCCATTCAAAATATTCAATAACTTCTTTTAAATGCTTCAGTAAAGTTTTGAGCTAAGCAGTTAGAGGCGTTTAGTAGAATATTCTGAGAATATGAGAGGAAGATCAAGAAGTTTGAAGTTTTCAAGTGTTATAATAATTACGCATTTTACGAATAAGACATTTTTGAAGAAAACGAAGATTTATCTGGGTTGAATGTTTACAGTATGCTGTTTCGAATTTTGTGTCACATGGCGTATGAGAATTCCAGGACGACTAAGCTGCTATTGAGTATTTTAATCACCCAAAAGAGTTAAAGCTTTCGTTTGTAAGCATATTTAATATCATACCTGACAAAAGCACGACTTCAACTCATTTATTGTTATAACAGTGTATTGTTACGACCATGGAAAGTCGCTTCCCAGCAATGTTAGTCTTATGGTTGGGAGAAGAGAGAGGAAGACAAGGTTAAGCATGAAGTGACGGGCAGCGGCTGTTCCGGGATCCCTGACCTTGGGGATCATTTTGGAGACTTGGCGACAAATGGATAATCCAGAAAATGCAACCCTTTTCTCGATATCTCTATTACGAAAGGGAATACGCTTGAATATCGAAAAAACTCCATGTGACGTCACGGCCTGTCGGAGAGAGTATATAAGGACCGTGTTTGGATCAGAGGGGGTAGAGTGTGTTTCCATTGGAACGACTTTAGAGTTTCGTCTACAGTGCGAGTTAGGAAGCTGGTGAGCTGAGCGCTTTTGAAAATGCTGTTATTGTCGCTATTAGTTATTTGCTGACTGTTTGTGTTGGTAAATATCAAAATGCTGAACTGTTATTATCTGTGAATTGTTGTCTACTTACGTTGTTAGTCTGTGCAAGAACTATTGTTTCCTGTACCTGCGCTACGTGTTTTCCTGCATATTTGTGAATAAATCTTCATTCTCCATTATCCTGCGTGATGTACTGTTTACACTATGCACCCACAGATAGATTTTTGTAACAGTATCATAACAGATAAGTGGCAACAGTCAGATGTTGGCTTACTTTGTATTTGATTTAAACCAACGGGAGTGGTCTCTCCTAAGCTTTCTCGTATACTTTCAAAAAAGGTCTGTTCCCCTCCCCCCGCGTGGATAAAAAAAATTCGAAGTGTACTTATCTTGCGTTGTTGTTCTCTGTTTTGCGTCTTGTACCTTTTAATATACTGTGTCGTGGAACTTAGCCATCTAATAAAAATGGTTCCTGAAATTGAATTAATTCTTCAACAGCGGCATTCCTTATAAACATGAGTCGCGTCCCTCTACAAGTTGAATTTACATCGTGATATATTTAAAATTAGAAAACCATAGCTGGATTTAAAAATTTCTTCATGTTTAAGCCGATTGTAGTATATCATTCGTTTCGTATCACAAACACAACATTTATTTTATAACAAAATCAGCAGAGATACGGATATCCAGAACAAGAATACAACCGAAGAATCGTTGCCAGAGCACATAGCAGAACTCTGGAAAAACACTAAAGGAATGTTTGAAAACAGACCATTAAAAATTAATATCAGGTACCATAGCAGTGTAATGAAATCACGAGATGTCATTGCCAGATGAAAACTCAGCAGCCCATGCCAGTTCCATATTTACTAATATGTTGCCTTACGCTATGTTGTGAGATAATACTAGAAGAGCAAAAGCAAGATGCTCTTTAGAATTCTAAAATTATATTGGCACCGCGCTGCTAACATGTGTCACGTGACCTTGAATTAACTCCATAATTCACTCACGTTAAAATTGTTAAATATTTTTTCAGATATTTCTCTCACCGAGTGCAAAACTGGACGCAAATTTAAGCAATGAATGACGAGATTTCTAACAGTTATAATTAACAAAATTTAACAAAGATATTAACTATAAATTAATTTAATTAATTAGTCAAAAATCGGATTATTATTAAGGATTTTTTGCCTATTGATTTTTTCAAAATGTTTCTTGTATTAAAGTTGAACAAAATTCAGACCACAAAGGGTATATTTTTGATTTATAATCTTGCCCTTGACCGAAAATTTTGTCCATTTTAGAACTTCAATGGCGTGTGGGCTTTGAAAAAGTTCGTCATTCAGGTTCTCATTCATTCCTTCCGTTTTGAATATTTTTCTTTTACATTCTAAATTCTATTTTATGTTTTTTAATATTAATCGTTGTGATTTTTTATTAATGCAATCACTTGATGCTGTTGCGTTGAGCACGCAAAAAGTTGTATTGTTATCGTTTAAATCTTCTGTTTCTGATTTATACCTTCTTTACTTTTGTTTTATATTTATATTATGAGATTTCTAACACTGAAAAAAGAAATTATCTAAATAGAATTATCTAAATCGTTTAAAGTTGGATTAAGACGAAAACAACCTTGCTTGGCGCAGCTTGGCCAATTTTGGACCTTGCGCCATAAAAAGTCACTCACTCACTAAATAGAATTAATTTAATAATAATTCTGTGATGATTAAATTCAAGAATAGCTCATTATTGTGCTTGGTTTCAAATCATGAACATAGGCTGTGAATTTGAACTATCTTCCAAACGAAAAGGGGTGATTGAAGAGCCCACGTGTTGCACATTAAATCATACGTAGGAGTCAAACGTCCTCCCACTGGTGTGGTGTGGCAGTTTGGAGAGCGGGTGGCTGCTCAAGTGTCGTCCTCGTCATCTGACCGCGGTTCAAAATTACGAGGTCCGTCCCTAAATAGCTCCCGTGTTGCTTCAAAACGACGCGTTAATATAACTCAGCTAAAGTAGAAGAGCCCACGCGGAACATAATACACACCAGCAAACATGTCTTGTTAGAAATTTTTATGTTTAGAAATTTAGCTTATGTAATTTTCAGCACGGTTGAATACACTTTTAAAATATAAAGGTAACCACACGTGACTTTATGCAATTACCCAATCGCTTATTAAATTTTATCTGTATCATCGCTTGAAAAAAATTGAAGTAATCTCGTGACCGAATAAGAAAAAATATCTTTACCGCTCCATTTTCATCTCTTTTATATTTTTAATTACTCAATACGAAAAACTAAACATTATCCATATTGAAATCTGTTAGAATTACGGATATTTTATATTTTGCTTGTAAAAACTTCGAGATTTCAACCGAGTCAGTTCATGTAATGTCACTTTCAAAGGACAAATGTAAATAAAAATATCACCTTTAATTCTCTTATGGTGTGACGTTACACTTCTTTTTGTTTAAGATGCGCAATGGACTGTAAAATTAAAACGACTCGGCGCATTTGGGATGAAACACTTGAGCACGAAATGTCTGCATTAAATGAAGTAGTTTATAATGCGAACTATTTGGGAAAGCACTTCTCAGTTATAAATTTTGTTGATAAGAAAAATGCTATGCCAAATAATTCTTACTTGTACAAAAATACATTCGTATAATATTTTTGTAAAAGTCCATTCTAAAATAGAAATCTTTAGTAAGTTTAATTTTGCATTTTAAAAATAAAGCGATGAGAGTTGAACATAGAATGTAGTATATTATAGAAAAACCCGAATTTACATGATAGGAGAAAGCCTTAAACTTAGTTTTGTGAGATTTTAATAATTTTTAAACGATTAGTTCTTTTATATAGCGTTCTCTCTAATTTATTTAATTTAAAATAAATATAATTAAGAATTAGGACTCTTATTTTCATAGATTTTTCTTATAAAACCGAAAGTTAATACTAATGGATGGCATTTGTTATCCTAAAACTAATTTCAAATAATGTCAAGTTTCCTATAAATAACGTTTTATCTTGTACGTCATTTGCTCCCATGATGCAATTATGTTTTCCCAATTTTCTTCGCGTTGGCGCCGAATAAATTTCATTATTACCCTCCAGTCTTGGATCGTCACGTTTATATCAGAATCGGATATCAAAATGCTTCTGTTTTTGTATTAGAGATGAATCGAAAAAACTGGTGAAGAAGAGAGAAGGCCAACTTCTGGTGCGAGAAATGGAGTTTTAGTCGCTAATGGATTCTGAGTTTTATTTCATTATTTTTATTTTCGAGGTTGTTATGAAGTTAAATGATCGAACGACAAAATCCATACAAGTAGTTTATTTCTTTTAATCTAATAAAGAGATAGATGCCTTTTATAAAGGTATTTTTAGACTAGACTCTACAAGACCAGGATATTTATGTGAATGAATCGATTAAAGTTTAAACAACTTTTGTGTTTTCAAAGGCTGATTGCATCTGGTGAATTAGGCACCATAATATTCCGACATGTTGCTTCTAAATAGTTGGATCATGTCCATAGATCAAATACAGGATAACAAAAAAGTATAGGGATCATTTTTGAAGGTTTTTATTTCCAAAAGTTATTACACAAATTCAGCGATCCTTCTCAATATGCAGACCTTCGGCATAATAGATTTGTCTACAACGCTTCTGCCATGATTTCAAAGCCCGCAAAACCATTTCCTGGGGGATTTTCCTCACCTCTTCTCTTCTTTTGAAAGCCCCTCAACGTAGAAACTCTTCGCTTATTCAGATGTCCCCATAGGAAATAGTCACATGGTGCAGTGTCAGGACTGTTTGGCATCCATTGTTGTTGCCTCAGAAATTGCACTTGCTGATGCGCGAGGAATTTCTGGGTGACCCTAGATGCATGCGATGGGGCAGAATCCTGATGGAAAACAACATCACTATTTGGGTAAAATCTGCAGTAATCATCCTTAAGAAAGGGCTTTACTATCCTCTGTATGTAATACTCAGAATTTATTTTGGCCCCAGGTTGCACAAACCGTGGTTTGGTAACACCATTGGCAGAAATGCCCATCCAAACTATTACGCCTTTGGGATGAGGCACAGTGGTTGACGGAGTCAAGTCTCGCCTGTTCTGGTCACGCTAAGATATTGAACTTTAGATTTAGCATTGGTATCGGATAAATTGATCCAAGCTTCATCAATTGTAATGACCTTTCGCCATCTGTCCTTACGGAGAAGCTTGTAGAGTGGCCATGAACGTTGCCGCCTAATCTTCACCGATCTCTCATTCAAGCGATGACATTTAGGTTTTTTATAGCATTTTTTCTTTAACGTATGTTTTAGTTGATAGCTACATCTTGCTGGCTCACGTTAAGAGCTTTAGGCATGCTTGCGTGTGTTGGTGGATCCGGTTTCGATGCCATCTTCTAAAGCCTCTGCAAATCTGATTTCCTCAATTTGCTTTGCCGTCCATTTTTTATTCGTTTTAAATCATATTCCGTCGATCCGAGTTTTGAGTTCTTGATGCGACTGATATGGCTGAGTGAAATCTCAATATCTTTCTTTTTAAAATGGGTTTGTATAATCCTGTGGCTCCATCGAAGTTCTGGAGGCCGCGGTGGCCTAGTGGTAAGGTCTCGACCTAGGGACCGGAGGGTCGCAGGTTCGAAACCCGATTCCACTGAAGATCCGCCGTGTATGGGGCCTGTTGCACGTTAAATCATACGTAGTGGCCAAACGTCCTCCCGCTGGTGTGGCGCGGAAGTTTGGAGAGGGGGGTGCCAGCTCAGGTGTCGTCCTCGTCATCTGACCGTGGTTCAAAATTACGAGGTCCGTCCCTAAATAGCCCTCGTGTTGCTTCAAAACGGGACGTTAATATAACCTAACCTAACCTAACCATCGAAGTTCTAAAAGTATTTGTACTTGACCATCAGCATTTGGTCAAATTTCTTCAAAGGCATTATTGTGATTTTATCGAACAGTATTGCAATCGAAAGTCTAATAGCGGAGCTTTCGATCTGTATGCAATATATGTAAAAAGGTTTTATAACTTTACTGGTGATAACCACAAAAGTGATCCCTATACTTTTTTGTTACCCTGTATTGATAAGATGGGCAGTAGACCAATTTTTCTTGATCTTTAAAATCTCATCAGTGTTTCGCCCGAAGAAGAAACTCTGAAATTAGTACTGTCTGCTTTGATGACAATTTCTTGACACCCTCTTGAAGGGAAGTCTTATTACCAATCGAGAAATACTTGTTTTTAAGAGCAATCATTACCATTTAGCAGCTAAGACCATAGTTGATTTACTCTTTTAAGTTTCTGACATTGACGAAGTATCTGACAAAAACGGAGGAATGCTATTGTGAAAGATTGGGATTATTTCATCGAAAATGAATTGTATGAATTGAAGACGTGGAAATTAAAACTATCTATAGATGAAAGATTGCGCTCAACGGAAAACAACCTTTGCGGGAAACGGAAAGCAACCTTCTGTCAATGGGAAGTAGTTATTGTTCTTCCTATCAACCAGTTTCCTGAATGGCTCTACTCAAGAATACAGGGTGTTCCAAAAATATCTGACAAGAATGAAAGGGTAGATCAGGCATATAATAAGCATCCAAAATTACCTAGGAACATAAGTGGGCAAACGCCATCTGGAGGCAGCAGGTGGCATTTGAAATAATACAGCACTTGCCACAATTGGCGACACTTTTTGAAATTTGCACATTTTTTCAAATATCTCCTCGAACGTCGACCATATAAAGAATAGTTTTATGCTAAATTTACATTGAAGATTCGGGCTCGAGGGCATTTTGGGGACCGACCAGAAATTGATGATGCTGAAAAGGGAATTTGGTTCACCCCATTTCACAGAAATCTGATAATGGTTTGTATTTTTCGTCAATTATTTTGTGCGTTATGCGCAATATTTATAAACATTTTCGTAAAAATAGCTGGATTATTTGGGAAGATATAAAGGTTTCTTTAAAAAATCCCAAATTTTTCCGCATGTTTCTTGCTTATAACTTGCAGCGTTTTCAACTAAATTGTATGAAACTTATAGAATATGTGTCAATATGCTAAAGTGGCATCGAATAAAAATTTGAAGTAAATACTTTGAATATTAGAGAAAGTATGAGCATTCGTAGTAAATGATTTTTTTACTGCGCATGCGCTAAAGGAAGTCGAAATTTTTTTTCACAACTTCAGAGCAATATATAGAGGGCAACTTATATGAAAATTCCAGTTCAATACCTTTAAGATTCAAAAAGATATCGGCATTTTGGCCAAGGCTGTTTTATTTTAAATGCCATCTGCTGCCTCTAGATGGCGTTTGCGCACCCATGTTCCTACGTAATTTTGGATGCTCATCGTATGCCTGACCTACCCATTCATTTTTACCACATACTTTTGAAACACCCTGTATAATCAGATTTAAAACTGATTTTTCCTCAGAGCAAATCTTGCTACATCTTATCAAGCCAAGCCAATTGTTCTGAATATTAAGTTATAAAAGTTGTTATTTTGTAAATGTTCTTCGCAAACCGAGAAGAAACTTCAACTCTGTACTCTATCATGTTTAGTTTAGTTTAGTTACATTAACGTCCCGTTTTGAAACAACACGAGGGCTATTTTGGGACGGACCTCGTAATTTTGAACCTCGGTCAGATGACGAGGACGACACCTGAGCTGGCACCCCCTCTCCAAACTTCCACGCCGCACCAACGGGGGGACGTTTGACCACTACGTATGATTTAGCGTGCAACAGGCCCCATACACGGCGGATCTTCAGTGGAATCGGGTCTCGAACCTGGAGCCCTCCGGCCCCAATGCCGAGACCTTACCACTAGGCCACCGCGGCCCTGTACTCTATCATGATAATGGATATAAAATGGCTAAATATTGCAATTTAAAAACAAGTAGATAAATCAAGAAAGAAATTCAGAAATTGGGATAGACAGCGATTCTGACTCTGGCTTTTTCAGTCATGTGTATGCCGGTATTTGGAAACGTAACTGACAAAAATTAAAATTATTTCTTAATACTGAACTATTACACTACTATACCATACTATATTATACGGAACCATATACCAAAACTCAAACGAAAATAATTTTAATAATAAGTCTTAATCAGAATGTAAAATATGAAGCTAAGTCGTTTGTTAATAAAAAAAAAATCCAAAAATCGGACTATTAAATAAACAAGAACCGTTTTCATAAGCGGTTAACTATTTTACTGTAACAGAAGTCGTATCTTACACCTTTTTGGATAATATCATATAGAGACATATTACTTTTTCTGCGTTGTTTATAAATCTGAAAATAATGCTCAAGAGCCTTAATTTAGAAATAAGAACTGTCATTCCAACAATTCAAATATAAATAATTGAATTGTTTACTTAAAACAACAGCTAATACAAGAAAAAACATCGAGAATATAGTAGCTTTTATTCATGTTTATTTTTCTGCAAAACAAAAGAAAACACTTTTAAATTTAGGAATAATGGAAGAAATGTTTTTTGTAAATAATTATGAGATGCTAAGTATGCTTCAATTAAATTAATTTGCTTAACAATTTTCTTCAGGCGAAAAACAGCAGTTTTTATTAATGAGAGAAAAATATTTACATTTCTTTTTAATATTGACACTCATATTGATATTATAAACAACCCAAATCGCTTTTTGTAGCATGTAAATAAATTTTAACTTTTTCTTTTTTATATACTTGTAAAATTGTGATTTCTTTTCTTGTGAATGAGACAGTGTTTATTTATCAAATTATAAACTAGCAAACAAATCGTCGGTTAACAAGCAACACCATATATATCAATTTTTTGAAATTTTGAAGAGGACGAAAATACTTAATTTTTCGCAACCAAAAATGGATATTTCTGAAATTTTTTCACATCTAGTAGGGATATACAGTCTCGTGTTTATACCAGACTTTAAAAAAATACAGAACTATTCGTGATTGTTGCGAAAAATTGAGTATTCTTTCTCTTTGTAATTTCAAAATAATTGAGATATGTAGTGTGGCTTGTTAAGCAACGAAATGTTAGTTAAGAGTTTTTTCCCCTTTCTCGTATACGAAGTATACAAAGTGAATGTTTTGTAATCGTAAAAAAATTCGAACTCGAGATTTAAAGAATCTCCCCGTTTTAGACCTCCCCGAATCCGAAAAACACAATTTTGGAATTATGTCAGTCTGTCTGTCGAAAACTATTAGTAACGGGGATGAAATTTGGTATGTGTTACATATAATTTGCAGGTTTCTATCAAATCTTGGCCAAAATCCCTCTACGGGAAGTCTGTCTGTTCGACTTCATGTGAACACTATAATTAAAAAACCTGAATAGCTAGATGGATAAAATTTGTGCACAGTTTTATCATCAGGAATGTAGGTTTGTATCAAATTTTGGACCAAATCCGTCAAAAGGTTGACTGTCTGTCGGTCTATATAATCGTATACTTCTGAAGATATTATCTTCTAAATGAAATGACTTAGATAAATGAAATTTCGTATGTAGTCTTGCAACCCTATTAGTAGATTTGTGTCCAATTGTCGTTTAAATTGCTTAAAAAAAGGCGTTTCAATTGCATATTCTGTTTTCTCCTTATTCTACGACGCATAAAAAGGCGCGAACTCTGGAGCGAGCGTTTTCCCACTTTAGGGAATATCGCACGTTTTCCCCACTTTAGGGAATACGGCACGTTTTCTGGCGCGCGGTGTATTCTTCTCCCCTAACCGTGTTATTCGTATATGAGAAAGTTTTTGGGAGGCCACTCCCGCTGATTTTTCACTTTATCAGAGTGATTACTGTGCCCCGTCCCAACGTATGAATGACCGCCCGCCATGCACTATAAATTCGGGCTCTTCGCTTCCTACAAATAGTTCCAATTTGGTTTCGTCTCCAGCAAATGTGCCCATCTCTCACCGAGTGTCACAATCCATCGGAAGCTGGGCTTTTAACAAGTTCAGCACCTTTCTTTTTGATGCCAGAGTAACATAGAAACCTCTTCTTTATAGGGTAACTTCGTACTCTTGATGGCCCCTTCTATGATTTATTTTAATATAAGTAAATTTTTTTCTTTTAAATCCGTGTATAATGCAGATTGAGAAACTTGCTTAACACAAATATTGAAAAATATCTATTTATTATTTTTTTCATCTTCTTAATGTAGATCAGAAAATTTTAAATGTTGAAGAATGTCGCTTCATATAATACATCTGTGATTTGCATCGAAACTCTTTTAATTTATACCCGAAATTTATATTTTTACTCCTAATTTTGTCTTCTGTTCAGACAAAGTCTACAACTCATTATAGTCATAGAGATAAGGGATAAAAATGTTGTCTTTTAGGCCATTTTTTATACTTAGAACATATCGGGGGATGGAAGATTAAGATTTTCTTTGCAGACATTTAAGGATATGGGTGTTTCCCTGGATAAAATTTTAATGAAATTTCTTGTGTTTGTATTATGCATATAAAAGAAATAATCTAGCATCCAAACTAAACACTGTAAAATTACATTTCCCGAATCTAGCAAACTGGCAGTCATTTGTGAATAGTATAAAACAATAACGGAACCTAATTCAAATTATAATAATTTATCAATGTATTTGAAATCCAAATATATTGAATAACAGCCATTCCTTGCTGGCAAATAAATATTTACCAGCAGTAGAACCGGAACCGACCTGCAACCAATTTAAGTATACTTTGGCTATTCGCCATTTTTTAATCCTGTCCGGACGATTTCTTAAATACTTTCAAACAACTGATTTTAATCTACTGTTTGCAAAGAAAGAAAAACCCCATTTTAACTAATTTATTGTGATTATATAAAAACTGGGATCATCACCTAAATAAATTATTTTATTTTGTAAACGCTTTTACTAAGTTCGACATGTTTCATGTTTGTATGTAAGGTTGGAATTTTGTGATCAATTTTTCACTCACTTCTTAATACACTAGAGTTCTGAAATTTTGTATATTTATTGAGTCTTATTGGTAATGTAGTATTTTAATAATTTTAGAGCTCTCAATTTAAAAAAAATCGCAAAATTAATGGCACTCGGTAGGTTTCAGTAGTGCCATCTATAGTATTTTTGAGAACTAAAATACTTTATACAGTAATTTAAATGTTTCAATAAAAATAAGTATATCCTACTATAGATGTTTTTAAAGAAATTATTGCTGTAACTAGTTAAAGAAAAATAGATTTAAGTTCGAAATATTTTTTGTAAGGTCAGAATTTTGTGATCGATTTTTCACTCACTTCTTAATGCACTAGAGTTCTGAAATTTTGTATATTCATTGGGTCTTTATGACAATGCAATATTTCAATAATTTTAGAGACCTTTTCAATAAAATAATTGTTGGAATTAGTTCATGAAAAATTGATTCTAAAATCCCAACATATTTATAATGCTGAATTATGACATAAATTAAAGAATAAAACTAGAAAATAATAAATATAAAAAAACTTTAAAAAACCGCTTTTACCAATGCATTGAATAAGAAAGAAAAATTTCTCAAAAATCTGAAGGCCAAAACAAAAATCTTAAAAGTATGAGGCGCTGAAAAATATAGGAGAAATATATAAAACCAGCGCCTCACATTTTTACGATTTTTGTTTTGGCTTCCAGAGTTTTGAGGAATTTTTTTTTCTTTTTTAATGTATTGGTTTTTGTAAAGTTTTTTTATATTTATTTACATATATAATGCTTTACCCCACCGAGAGCACCATGAGTGATTGGTTGAGAAGCCGCCGGGTAAATAGGAGGGTTCCCTCTTTCCTGATGGGCATAATAATGCTGTGGGGGGTCGAGTTACCTCCACTCCGATGATGGGACGTAACTCCTTCGGGAAGGTTTGGACTGTGGCCCGTGATGGTTGTTAGGAATTCGACCTCAGTTTCCGACTGCTATTGTGGCGACTGTTGTTCACTTGACCAAGGATGCCTACGAAGGGCAGGGGAAGCTTGAATTGTGCTTATAACGACCCGTAAAAATAGGCCAAGTCAAAAGAGCCGCAACAAAACAACCCCGACAAAATAGCCCAAGACGAAGTAATGTTTTTTAATGTCATTCAGTATTTGAAATTGGGTTATTTTGTCGGGGCTATTTTGGTATGGGCTATTTTGTAGGGGTAACAAAATGTTCTTTAAATGGATCATTCATTTGATCCTCTGGCAGAAAGAATGGAGCAATGGAAAAGCAGGCAGGAATGTTTACAACGTTCTGCCTAAAGTCAGGACAACTCTTAATCCGTCGCAAAGGCCAAAAATAATGTTCGTTACGGGCCACGGCCTGTGTCCGACATATCTTAACTGATTCAACATCAGAAATAGCGATTCCTGTGGCTGCGGAAACCTGGGAAACCCCTTACACTATGCTACAAGTTGCTTGTTTACAACCTCATACCACCTAACAAAACCGTCAGCTGACCTATAACCACTTTGGTGGAAAAGAGTTATGGACAACAACAATTCTAGGGCGAAAATCAGAAAACTCATCCACTTCATCGCGGAAAACGAAACACTCTTTCCCCACCAAAGATGGTGATAACAACTAGCCACAAACTCAATTAAAGCTAGGTACTCATCTTTTCTCTTCTCCCATACATAAGACACCGCCCTCTCAAAATCAACAATACAAAGACTCGACAGAACAAACAGTTATATTACTAACTATTAAATTCTTGTGTTTTAAGTGTCTTGTTTTTTGTATCCTTATATATAAAATGTTTTTTTTTTTTTGCTCTGACTTTTTTCAATGAAGTTTCACGCATACCCAACCAACCGACAGGTAGCCGTCCTGGCTCCGAGTTTGGGGGTATGCTGTGGTATAAAGCATAAGGGGCCGTTCAAATATTACGTAAGCATGTTTTTGGTATTTTTTGACCCCCTCTCCCCCCTTGTCAGCAAAAATAAGCAAATCGCAAACCCCCCCTCTTATAATTACGTAAGCATACTGCAACCCCTCACCCCGTTCTTTTTTTTTACAAAACGTATAACAGTAATAATCTAATTTTAAAAATTTTAGGACTTAATTCAAATAAAAAACTCTAACTCGCGGCTTAAAATGGAAAAAAAATGTAAGTTTAATTTACTTACAATTTCAAGTTTAAGCTTACAAAAATCAAGTTTAATTTTCTTTTGCCAAATTTAACTTTTTTTTCAAATTTAATTTTTTAAATTAAATTATTTGTGCAAGTTACAAGAGATTTTCGGAAATAAAGTGATTTTAATGTCTTACGTAAGCATCACTCATACTCCCCCTCCCCCCTTGTCAGCAAAAATAAGCAAATCGCAAACCCCCTCCCCCCCCTTGGGTGCTTACGTAATATTTGAACGGCACCTAAGCGTTATTGTACTTTTATCATTTTATTATCAAAGCTACATGGATTCAGCGGCTCATCTAATGATGCAGGATCTTCGATCCGTTAATGTAACGTTATTTATCCATTTAATGTGTTCGAAGCGGAAGTGCTGGTATAAAATCTCCCTCCCCTTGTAGTTCACCCTTTGAAATGATAAATTGCCTTTAAATTTAGTAAAATGTTAAAAAAATATTGATTTCAGTTCTGTTTACGAATCATCCATTGAAACTTCATTAAATTTATAACAAAAGGAGGAGGCTCATATTTATAAATTTTTCCTAGTAAATATAGTAAGTATTCTTAATAGTTGTACTCTTAATTTTTCCATTTGCTTTGAATTCTGAGTGAAATTGGAGATGATTAATATTGATAATGGTCTCTGTCTTCATCTGGCAGGTTACTGAAACGCCAAATAATGTCTTTTTATGGACGAAACTGATCATATTTTTGTTTTTGTGGTTTTCTGTATCATTATTTTAACGTGTAAAGGTCTTTCCGCTCGTTACAGTGATAGTTGGTCGAACATTCTTGTGGGACAAAATACAGTCAGATTTGAATCGCTAATAACTACGAGACTAATAATGCAAATAGAATTGTTGATCCCACAACGGATAGATCATATATGTAAGAGTTTGTCGCATAGTATTTGTTTTGCCTGTGACATCATCGTACCAGTGTAGGCGCATGCGCGTGATTGTTATGAATTAGTTTTATGTAAGGCTATAAATAAGTGCAGCGTGGAAGCGCGTTTAGCTAGGAGGTTGATTCAATTGTCATTTTAAAGATATTGAGGAGTATTACTAGGACCCAAAGTGAGACAATAAAAATATTCATCGGAATATAAGTAAAAATCGGTATTAAATTGAAAATTTCGAGCTCAGCATATTTTCTGATTATAACACACGCAGAGTTTTCTTTCGAATTGTACGAAACTTACAGAATATTTGACAATACGTAAAAGAAACATTGTATTAAAATTTGCATTCAAAAATCTGAATATTGCGAGTATAAGGGGCATTTGTAGTAAATAATGCTTTACTGCGCATACGCGAAATGTAGTTCTATATACAGTCCACAGATGGCGCCATCAAAAGCTAATCTAAATAAAACATAAGAAAGGCGCAGTTCGTGTCCGCGCCGTATATTTTTCGTGAGAACATCGGGATAAAATCTTAAAACAAGTATTTCGTATTAATATGTAATTTAATTATCAATCTCTTTAATACAAAATTTACACAGAGTGATATAGTGGTAACAGAATAGGCAAATAACAAGTTTATCGCATGTACAAGGGTCTGTGGTAGCTTGTGATTTATCTCTTCTGTAACCATTATACTACTCTGTGTAAATATTATATTAAAGAGATTGATAATTAAATTACATTATTAATACGAAATACGTGTTTAAATATTTTATCCCGATGTTTTCATGAAAACTCTATGGTGCGGACTCGAACTGCGCCTTATGTTTTTCTTAAAAAAATTTTGTTTTTTTAAGAAAACATTTCAATGAATGATTTTTACTAAGAGTACAATTGTGAAGTTTTCAACAAAGATAACATGAAAACGATTGCATTTAAATAAGCAGTCCTTATAAGCAAATAATAGCTATAGCTATATTAAGCAAAGTATATTCTATTTAAAGAATATAATATAAAGGAAAAAACATAATTATGGAGCTAATATACAGAAACTTAATTTTAGATAATGCGTTTCAATTTTTATACATTACGCTCGCAGGGTATTCAGAAATTCACTACTTATTAAAACAATTTTTAAATTGCCATTAATTAGGTATAATTTTAATGGCAGATATTTCCATGAATATGAAATTAATTAGAAGCATCATAATATCCAGATGATTCACCATTAAAAGAAATAAATTACTTCCTTTAAAACAAGAAAGTTGTTCTAATTTATACTGAAAATATCGTAACGTTTAATTTTAAAGATACTCTTACCGATGAACAACTTTATTGAAGAGGTTCTCTTTAATTTCACTTGAAAAGTGTTTGAAAATAATTTCTAATAATAGATAGTGTGAATTCAAATAGTTTTCTCCAGTGAATGAACTCATTATTGCTCATTTGTTATCGATACCGAAATTAGAGAAATTTTCAGAATGAATTATTTCGCGACTCAACAATAGTAATCAAATCCGCAGCAGTGTACTACCCACAGAATTTCGCTATAAAGCCGCATAACCATTTAAAAGTGCATACTTTATCAGCTTTTCTACCTCAATGTATCTTTGTTTTTAGGCATCGTTGTTTTACTATACCACCGTGCATCATTCCAATAAAGCATAGCCATTTCAGCAATGTCCTCTAATTGTACTCGAAAGCAACTAAAGGCATGTGAAGACAAATATGTAATGTTATTTCATCTGGTGCCCTTTGTCAAATATCACCGGAACACTCCAAACTGTAAATTAGTGTCTTAATTATTAATTTAGCTTCCATGCCAACGTAAATGGAACTGTGCAGTCTACAAAATAGCAGTAATTACGTAATTGTATCATGAGCTACTGAAATCTTGATTAGCGTAGGCACTTGACGGTGAGTTCTCTTGTAAATTCACATGACGTAATTTCGATACTATACAGGGTGATTCAAAACTCAGGGTGCAAATTGTTAATGAAGGTAGATGGCGCAAAACAAGTAAGAATCGCATAAATGTTTGTCCGAAATCGATCGCAGGATAAGCTGGAGGATAAGGAAAATGCAGAGATGACAAGTCAATTAATAGCAGTTGGTGTGAAACTGGATGCGTGCACATACTACCCAAGTGTTCAGGTGTGGTTTTTAAACAGCGGCGGCTCCTCCATAAGAGCTGCAGTCTCGCCCTGAAATTATTTTAAAAGATTATATTTTCGTTTTTATTCTGATTGGCTTACTTTTCCACTTTGAGAATTCAGTGATCAACGAAAATGGCACAAAAGTAATAAAAATGTAAAAAGAAGGCGGAAAATCAATCAAGAATTAAGAGAGAGACGGATCAGAGCTGCATCAAGTTTTGTCCTTCCTACTGATGCGATATTAACGCAGAAAGCAAAGCGAAGCGGAAGAAAAGCAACCCTTTCTCCACTTGAAATTGCATTCATTTGAGCTGCATTTTTTCAGCTCTCATTTGGCGCGACTTCATCATTTGGCACCTTTTGTGCTTTTTCTCAGTAGTTCAGTCGTTAAGTCGTTTTTTTTCAAATCCATTTCTGGAGGAGTTGTAATTTTTTGCTGCTTTGTGTTTTTTTGGGGTACTGGCTACGATTCATAGGTTTGCCACTAATAATTTTTGATGGAATTTTAGTTACATCCAGAAAATATAAAAAGTTTTTCTCCAGTTTTTTGCTTATAACTCAAAAACTATCAATTTTTAGTACATCATCATTATATACCAAAAATAATCAGCACAAAATTTCCTACAACTTAGGTATATAAAACTTTTGCAGCACTGTTTGTTTCTGAGTTGACGATCCGACACTGGTTTTAAATAAAAAAAGTACTAACCAAGAGTGAATTATTACCAAATATATAGCTTTCTTTAGTAATTGGTTTGGAAAATCTCACCGATCTGCTTCAAACCTTACACCTTTTTCGTCAGCCTTGGTCAGTGTTGGTTTTCTAAGCCAATTAGGGTGAAAACGTTTTATTTGGCGATGCTTTAACTTGAACAGTACGTGCACCCTGTACACGCCCACTTTCACAAGAGCTTCTCAACGTTCTTACGATCCACCGTTACGCAGCTTTCACAGAGGGGGCATATGGATTGGAAATTTCTTCCGAAAATGGCCGAAATTTCTCGGAGATTTGCAGAAGCGATAGAGATTCTTGCGAAAAAATAGGTTTGTCAACTATCTGAGCATCCGTGAATTACAACACGTTCTCCGTGCGCAGTGGAAACTTTGATTGACACTGAAATTCTAAGTACAGGAAGTGGCGAACAGTCCCCTCGAGCTCATCCAGTCGGTGTTTCCGGCCATACTTACCTATGATTTTGGATTGTGTTTCCTACCCTATTAGCACAAGGTACTCTACAATATTCATACGATATCTTTACGATGTTGTACGTCATTCAGAATATCGTAACAGCATCGTGGAGATATCTTAAAATACATTGTGCTAATGGGGCACCTATAGGTACCCTACTACCTATGGTTTGGTCTACTACCTACCTGTTTTGAATTTGACGAAATTTCGGAACAATTTCCCATCAAAAAGTGTGTGAAAAACAGATTACAAGATTCCAAATTCCTTCTTTGCAAACATGAAACAAGTCTAACTGAAAGTGTGTAAAAAAATAAATCCATGCAAACATTGACACGGTCGCGAAACCACAGGGCGACTTTTAATTAACCTACAACTTTTGACTGAAATAACTCTTGAGTCGTTGCAGATGGCACTACAAACATTTATATATTGAAAAGGATTTTAATGCAGAATGTTTTCAAAGCAAGAACCGTCAGAGGTAATACAATAGCTCAACCTACTCACAAAATTGTCATTTACAAGTTCAAGAGTTTCTTTTAATGCTTGCAAATGAGTCAATTATGGACCTTTTGAGGCTAGTAAGGTCTGCCGGCTTTTTCTTGTACACCAAATCTTTCATATGATTCCAAAGAAAGAAATCACATGGATTCAGATCTGGTGTATAAGGTGGCCGATGCAATGCACCAGGATAAGTGTTTGGGTATTGGAATTCTATAATCGGGTTCCAAACACACTGTTAATGGTGTCAAACACACTGTCTGTTCTATGGTGTGGCATTTTCGTCACCTAAATCTCAATTTTTAACGATAAATATACGATCTTCGGTTGAATGTGACACTTTGAGAGACATTTTCAAAATGGGGTGGAATTGATACGAAACAAATTCCTTTTACGCCTTCTGCCACTGCATGCATTCGTGGCGCCATTTAGTGAGACTCGGAGAAGTTATTTCAGTTAAAAGTTGTAGGTTAATTAAAAGTCACCCTGTAAACTAAATGCGAATACAGAATGCATGTTTAATGTTTTGTCTGGAATCTAATAGCTTTATATTGAGATTCTTTTAAGAGGAGTTTCTTTAAAAGTTTAGCAAACGGGATAAACATCATACTTTTTTAAAAGGCACGCCTTTTAATTAAAACAGTTTACGCTGTATAAATGAATTCGGTTATTCTCTTTTTAAATTTAATAACATGTTCAAGATAAAGGAGGCGTTTCGCGCAGTTTAACTAAACCTGCTTCTTGCGCCATTAAAACACAACAAATCAAATCATTATAAGCAAAATTAAATAAATGATGTAGCACAAAACTTAAAACTGCCTTAAAATTATTACAAGCTAAAAGTTAAATGCCTAGTGAAATATATATTTGACAACGGACCATTAAGACAGATTCAATAGAAATTTGTGACATGTTTAATAACAAAAATTTATTACCTGAAATAATATAAAAAGTCGGACTTAATTTTTTATTAATTATAAACAAATAATAATAAGGGAAAACGCCGTAATACTTTGTTACACATAGAATTTTATAAAATGAAAAGATAAATGAAAGGAAGTTAAAATCGACAATGTCGTGTTTTATTAATCCGAAATCGGTTTTTGAAAGATGTGTTGCCTCGAAACTTAAAGAAAACTGTTGAATTTAACAACAAACCATAAATCTGCAAAATCTATTTTAGAGTATTCTGCATCTATTTGTATAACTTATTTAATATGAAATTTCTGCCAATAAATTAGGAGCTTTGATTTCTCGAAAGTTCTGGCAGAATTCCTTCCAGCAGTAAGAAAAGATTTTCTTTAAACAATAAGAGACGGAAAAAATCGATTATAAACCATCAGGATATTATAAAGTTCTTAATGAAAAGAAGGGAAGAATTTGAATAAAAGAGTTATTTTCATTCTTCTTTCCAAATGATAATTGAAATGAAGTCAGTCTTTTAATAGATTTTAAAACCCTCGGGTTGTGCGATAATGGTTGCAGCATTTAGAGCATAAAAGTCTCGTTAAACATAGGAAGTATGATGAATGAAACCTTTTTTACTAAAGGCGCACATTTAAAAGTGGATCCATTAAAGTACGATGGAAACGTACTTTTGTTTTTTGTATTAACCTTATATCCCATTTTTTTGCATGCATTTTATTTTATCTTGACAATATTTCCAAAGACTTTAGATATCTTATTTGCATTTTAGGCGAAATGCTTTAAGAAAATGACAAAAGCATGATTCGCTAAAATATTAAGTTAAACAATGAAACACATTCCACATCAGTTCAATAATAAAATATACACCTATAAAATGTGATAAATTAATAGAAAAAAGTTATATTTCTAAGTAAATGGATAACAGAGCTAGGTTTAATTTATATAAAAGTTTTTTTAACTAGAATTCTTTCCAAATTTAAGTCCGAGTTTCTATTTTTTTTGTCCAAATTTAGTTGTCCGATTTTCGAGGAACACACAATTTATTTCGAACATGTGTGGAAACAGTCAGTTTTTTGGTCTTATAATTAAATATAGAGGTGGTATATTTGTCTTTGACACCGATTTGAAATCTCGTGCTAAACCTGAGAACAGTTGACCGTTTCTTTCCAGGATAAATTTTGCCTTTTTTCTGTGCCCTATGAAGTTCCTGAGATTAGACTTCATTCCCTATTGTTAAATAAATCTCCGTTTTTCATTGTTCTTTATGTTTTCAGTGTTCTTTAGGAATTAGGGAATAAATTTATGATTAAAGAAACTTGGAAACACCCTCAGATTGCAAATGGCGGACTTGAGTTTGTTCTATTCGCAACAAGAAGCTGTAAATTTGTTTCCCTGACATGCTAATCTTATGGCAGAAAAGAGAGTTTTTCAGATGTTTTACCGGAATAGTCCCAGTCGACTATACGATTGGGATATATTGTCACAGGAGGTTTCCAAGAAACGGGAAAAGTGAAAAACTTTAAACCCATAGCACACTTCTTTCAGTATGTCAACATTAAATTAAACTTCTTTTCATTAAATTATTAATGAAATTAATTAATTAAATTATAATAATATTATTGTTATTGTACTTGAATTTTAAACACGCAGAAGTCGGGTCGAAAGGAGCGAACAATAATGATTATTTCAATCGGGTTTTATTACATTCTACATTGTTTACATAAATGTCATTTTAACAAACTTCCGTACCTATATTTGAGAAACAAGAATGAATAAAAAATGGCGACATAATTTAATTAGGAAATTTAGCTGCCCAAACATACGTTAAAATATGCATGACTAACTAGCTAAATCGAATTTTCCCAAATTTGACGCTGCTTTTTTCTTAATCTGAAAGAAAAAGTCAAATTTGACGACTTTTCTTAATAATCAGAAATTTCATCAATAAACGCATATGGTGTTTGGATAATTTAAAGAGTGAATCTACTTTATTATTGCAATTTATTAAAACATGCATTCCACATACACTTGTTTTAACTAAGAATAATTATCCAGTTTCAGAGGTTTTAATGGCCCGGTTTAAGTGTAACATGTATGTTCGATTTAGTTGGGTAAACAATTTTCGTCTGGATATTTTCTTCTTAGTCTTTAATTACAGAGGCGCTCTAAATAAATAAGTTTTATATACAAGAATGTAAACACGTAAGTCTTAACTACAATTCAAGTGTTTTTTCTTGAATTTTTAAAAGAAACATCTGTATAATACGTTAAAAAAGGAGCTCTTGCGAAGATATATCATGCATTTCCTCCATTAATAACAGGAGTAATAGAAATGCCAAAACAAAGCGTTTTCTTCCGTAGAGAGCACAAACCAACAGAAAATTATCACGATTCTCACTCCTTTTTCCTGATACCTAATTTATTTATGTTTTCCGTGCAGCTAAGAGCTTAAATTTATATTTACTGGTATATATTTTCTGTAATAGGAGTTTGCGCTTTGTAAGAGCTGTGTTAGAAAAGATTCTGTGAGATATTTCTCAGTTATCTGGAAGCCAAACCAAAACCTGAAATTGGGAATGTGTTGAATGAAATTGGGTGAATGTTGATGTTGGAAATGAAATTGGGGAAAAAATTGGATTTTGCAATTCAAAAAAAAAGTCACAAATCTTTTATTGCCTGAATATTCAACTCCACAGGAAAATTCTAGAGAGCATAATTTTAAAGAATATTGATACGTTTTTAACTATTGTAGAATCTATTGTGTTTTGAAGTGCTTCTTTTATACAAAACACGGAGCAATTGCTTGAATTCATTTCATTTTTTAATAAAAACAAGCAGTGCGGGATTATTAGAAAAGGAACTCGATAGTCATATGTATTACAATTCCATGAAAATGCAGATCAGCGATTCTTAATAAGCTGAGCGAACACAAAATACGTTTATTACGTAATATAAAAGCTAAAACTCTGTCAATTGATTCTTAATAAGCTGAGCGAACACAAAATACGTTTATTACGTAATATAAAAGCTAAAACTCTGTCATTTTGAGCAATTTCTAAACACTGGACAGGCTGGAAAAAATAAATTTTAATCTGAAGGCATATTTTTGCAATGTAAGCACATTCAACTTAAGAGAGTAACATACTAGAATTTAGAAATGTTTATTTTGAAAAAAATAGAAAAAAAAGGCGTAGTTCAGGTCCGCGGCGTAGATTTTTCATGAAAGCGTCGGGAGAAAATCATGAAACAAGTGTTTCGTACTAATATGTAATTTAATTATCAATCTCTTTAATATAATATTTACACAGAGTAGTATAATGGTTAGAGAATAGATAAATCACGAGTTATCTCATGTATCAAAGGTCAGTGGTAGCTAGTGATTTATCTATTCTGTAACCATTATACTACTCTGTGTAAATATTATATTAAAGAGATTGATAATTAAATTACGTATTAATACGAAATACTTTTTTATGATTATATCCCGACGTTCCCACGAAAAGTCAACGGCGCGGACTCGAACTGCGCCTTTCTTATGTTTTATTTTGAGTAGCGTTTGATGGCATCATCTGTTGACAGTGTATCGAATTGCATTTCGCGTATGCGCAGTAAAACGTTGTTTAACACAAATGCTCATATTTCTCTTAATATTCAAATTTTTGAATTGAAATTTTAATACAATGCTTCTTTTACGTATTTTCAAGTATTCTGTAAGTTTCATACAATTCGAAAGAAAACTCTGCATGTTATAATAAAAAAACATGTGGAGTTTGAAATTTTCAATTTAATACCGATTTTTACTTATATTCTGATAAAATTTGGGTCCTAGTAATAAGCTCTCCTCAAGCCTTTTTAAAATGGCACCAGAATCAATGTCCCAGCTAAACGCGTTTCCACGCTACACTTATTTATAACCTTACATAAAGCCAATTCACAACAATCACGGGCATGCGCCTACACTGGTACGTGACGTCACAGGCAAAAAAACACTATGCGACAAACTTTTACAAATATGACCGTTGTGGGGACAACCATTCTTTTCGCATTAATAGTCTCGTAGTTATTATCGATTCAAATCTGACGGTATTTTGTCACACAAAGCTCGTCCGACTATCACTGTAACGAGCGGAAAGACGTTTCCACGTTAGAACATGTAATTTTTCCGAGTATTCTAATTATTAACATTTATCAATAGTACAGAGATCTGGAGGAATAAGATTATTTTCTGACAAGGAAGACTCAGGAAAATAACCAACTCAAGTGTGTAGAAAGTGGAGTAATTATACAGGTGTCATATTTAATTGTAGATTAACAAACATAGAAACATTCCTTTGTGGCAACACTTATCAGAAGAAATATTTGAAAGCGTTTTTTTTCTCATCAGTGAAATATGTGCCGTTCAGTTATTATTATAGCTGTATTAGTTTTTTACAATTGCTACTGAAAAAAAAGTATATTTGTAAAAATTGTCATTGAACTGATATTTTTCAAATTTTCGGGTAAGGATTGTGGAAAAAGATATTCAAGAAACTGTGACTTTTTTGAAGATAAATATAACAACAGAAATAGATGATTGAAAAAAACCCATCGTTTAGATCGAATTTTCTGTAGTTCAAAGTTAATTCAACCCATCAATCTTCATAGTTATTTTTTTTATAAAATTAACGTTACTAACTATGTCAGTAAAGAACTTCAACGTGTCCTTCTGGCAGGAGTGGAGACAAGTTTCATAAATCAATGGGAACACATTTCATTCTTTCAGGACGGAAATTTGAAATCCAGTTTCTCTCACGATTTAGAAACGAAAAACGTAATATCAAAATGAGATTGAAAAAGGAACTTAAACAAACAAAAGAAAAATAATTGAAATTCCAACTTTCATACAATTGAATCCATAAATTTTACCTATCGGGACCTATTTTATACATTTCTTTGAAAATAGTGGATTTTTGAATGTTTTTTCATATTTCTATAAATCTTAGTAACTGATGGTTGGAAAGAACCTATATTTGAAAATGGTGTGATTAGAATATTTAACACTGAATATTTCTGAATTTTCAGTGTGAAGTTAAATTGCAGCAATACATTGTTACATTTTATGCAGATAAGTAACTTGAGTTTAACAGTGCAAAAAAACTGAGATTATTATTTTATGAGATGCTCGAAATATTCGAGAATTCAGTATTGAATGGCTATTTCTTCAACAATAACAGTATTCATAATGAATTTTCAATTCATTTCGTGATTTATTTTTAAATGGTATGGTCAATGTGGCTAATTGGTTATTATATATTACCTCGGTGATTATATATAATAACCGATTCACCTCGCTAACCGTAACATAAACACTGATATATATGTAATATGGGAGCCTAGGTCCCGTGTGAGTTGATAGGCAGATAAAATATGCTGCTTTGGTCTTTCAAATATTTAATGGAACACTTACGTGGACGAAACAAACATTAAGACGGCACAGCATAAAATAAAGAAGATAGAAGTAAAGAATTTGGTAACACTTAAGAAGATGGTGCGGTTTCTCGCCAATCTGGGAAATCGCGCCAACCTTCCAAAAAGTCGCCAAATATCCGCCATCTTGGATGGTTTCAAGATGGCGGCGATTCTAATGACAGCCATGGCAAAATATGTAAAAAGTACATAAAATAATATGCAATTTAGCATGAATTTTCTCAAGTTTTAAGGGAATTGTGCAAGATGACATGATGCATTAAAAACTAATTTTGAGATTAAATTCAAATTCTGGCGCAAAATTTTAGGGTTGCCAACAAAAACGCACCGTGTTCTTAAGTCAGGCCAAGAATTTTAGGAGGTCGTTGCTGCTCTCTGCATCAAGTTAAGTTACATCACAGGCAGTTCTGGTTCCGACATCGCGTTCAATCGCTCAATCGCACACAGTCTGTTCTTCGCAAAGGCGGGCATAGTTCTGTCTCTAGCAAGAGAACAGATCCGTCGTCTCACGTGACGTCTGCGCGTAGAGCGTTGCCAATCGTTGGTTCTAATCTATGGCTCCAGACGACATTCTTGACTGTGTGGGCGGAATCCCACATATGATACACTGAAATGAAAAAGATAAAGAAATTTTAATTGCACAATGCTGATGTTTAGAATTAAAATTATAAATATTAAATTAGTATTAAAATTAGGATTAAAATTATAAATTATAAATATTAAATTTTATCAAAAGAATGCAAGAAGAGTAATATTAAAAATAAATTTTGTTATAATTTTATAACTAACATTAAACAATTGCTTACGCTAGAAGCTTAGTAGAAGTAATAACTAATGATGGTTTCTTTACGCTCATGCTTGATAATTTATAACATGTTGTTTCATGAATGTAACGAGTTTCAGTTTATTAAACTGCATAGAATCTAAACAACAACCAATTAAGATTAATATTAGATTTACAGTGTATAACACTTCTAAAATTCCAAAAAGAAAAACTGAGCACATTTTATTATGGCGTTGAATATTTTAAAAGAAGTTTTGCATTGAAATTGGGAAACTTAAATCCGGTTGGATTAGTTGCATCGCAGCAACTTAGATCCATAAAAGAGTCCGAATTAGCTGAAAGAAAATAATCTAACCTAAACCCATTCTCCTCAAACTGCTATAGTATTTCTAAATGAATAAGTTAAACTCCAAAATATATAAAACTGAACAAGAGGAAAACCATCTATTTTAGCTTGCTTAAATTTGATTTCAATTCCACACATTCTACAAATAATCATGACATTTTCTTTTAAAATGAAGATATCTTGAACATTTTATATGAAAAAGTCGAAAT
>BGPR01006319.1:58082-81744 GCA_013235015.1 Araneus ventricosus | reverse complement strand
GGGGGGGGGGATAAAATCCAAGATGGTTGCAAATTTTGAAAACTATTATCTCAGAAACTATAAAAGCTAAAACAAAAATAAAAGCATGCGTTTGTAGGGAATTTTACACTCTTTAATTTGCTGATTACATATTATTTGAAAATTGAATATATTTCGAGATATTCAAGAGGAACTAAAAAAGGGGGAAGAAATCAAAGATGAGGGCAACCTTTGAGACCCATTATCTGGGAAACTATTAAAGGTGGAAGAAAAATAAAAGTATATATTTGTAGAGAATTTTCCTCTCTTTAAATTTGTTAAATGATTGTAATTGGAAAACTCGATAGTTTTCGAGATATTCAGGAAAAACTAAAAAAAGGGGGGGATGAAATCCAAGATGGCGCCATGAGCTCACCCCCCCCCCCAGGACCGGGGACTTTTAGTATGCTTATCAGAAGCCCCTAACGAATATATGTACCAATTTTTAGAACTATATGATTTAACATTTTTTTTCAAACCCTCCGTTGACTGGACTAATAGCCGAAATTTGAGTCCCTTGGAAGTTTAAATGTAAACATCTTGCCCCCTGGCGAGTGCACAGAAACGGAAATGGCATCCGTTTTTTACTATCAGTAAATGACTGATTTTCATTGATTGCCAACAGTATTTCATTTTATTTATAAAAAAAGATCAGCGAATTGTTGTGTCCAATAAGAATTATCAAAATAAAAAATTCCGAGTTTTAGAATAAATTTCCCTGTCACCCAAAATTTCCCGGTCAGCTGGCCACCCTGTTTAAACATAACTTAATAAAATTTAACTGATATTTATGCTTTAAATTAATTTGGGCATTAATGGGTTAACTCGTAGTGAGAAACGATAAAAATTAAGTTAAATGAATAAAACGTAACGATAATAAGAAAAAGAACGTAAAAGGAAAATAAAGTTGACCGATTCCGGAAGTTGCATTACTTCCTTTATAAGGAGAAAAAATAAACAGCCAATGTATAAAGCACAGTGTTATTTATTTAGTTTAACTTATTTAAGTTCAAATATTTAATACTGCAAAAGAATCACAATCGAGTTTAACAAAATTTTATTACACGCTTTCATATAAGGAACTGATTTATTCATTGTTTCCACTTTAAAAAGGGGGAGGAGGAATTAAATTTTAAATATGAAAATCTAACAAGAACATTCTGTGCATTTGAGAATATATAGCCAAAAGAAGAAGAAAAACCAAAGGTAAGTTTTAAGCAATCCATTCACATCTGTTCTGAATGTTTGGAACACGGGAAGGAAAAAGCAATCGTCAGTTTTAAAAACTGATCGAAAGTGGCAATGCTGGAACTTAAACAAACTCAAAATTCAACACTTCATGCGCCGATTCCAATTTGGGGTCTCAATGCGAGGTAGCGGCACATCAAAGGATCTGCCTAGATTGGGACCTCGCAACGAGGCCAGGAAATCAGAAATCCGCTGCGTGGGGAGCAGAAATAGGGGTGGGGATCGAAGAGCAACGGTAACGCATTTTGGAGCTTCCGTTGAATGACATGCATATTTTTCAACTTGAATGGATGGGGGGGGGGGGGGGCCTGTCTTTGGAGAAATGTAATGGAATACAGATGAATGCCCAGCTTTAAAATTAGCTGTCAAAATATTTTAGTAAATTCAACCTCATAAGTTTATATTCTTAACACTTTTATTTAACTTGACTTGCTTCATGTTTGTAAAGATGAAATTTTTTAAAAAATGGAATTCCGGAATGACAATAACCCCTGACTAAAACACAAACTGACACTGTTTCCACCATCATAAGCTTATATAATAGAACAACCTGCTAAACATGATTTTAACATTAAAAATGGAAAACAAAAACATTATTTTCATTGCTAGAGTGTCATTACTAGTGTTAAGGGTTCATTATAGAAATACTTGACTGTATATCTTGAAATGAATTTAATTTCACACACAAACAATCAATATTATGTATAATAACAATCTACATTTGAAATCAAAGATGTTCCATTCCTTCAATTAATTTTTTATAGTTCTAAGACAGTGTAACATCTGCACCATCTGGCAACTGAAAGTTCCCTACATTACCTATTCTGCAATTTAATACCTACATTACATATTCCAATAAACTAAATTACTATTGCATAAGGCAAGTTATGTGGGGATATCACTTAACAGCAGTTAAATTGTCCTGAATATGCTCCTACCGCATTCAAAAATGATATACATTCGAACCACAGTATAATGATGCCGTAATTATAACAACGTTTTGAAATGATCCCAAACAAACTCCTATATACACTACCTAATCAAAAGTATCCGGACACTTTCGGATTTTCACATTAAGAATTTCTCCTGAAAGGCTAAACCGACGGGCCTGGATCTTCGACCACGTAAAGAATAGACTAACTTACATTTTACAGTGAAGATTCGATCCCGAGGGGAATTATGGAGCTACCAAAAAGGGATGAAGACAAAAAAAATTTTGACTCATCCTGTTTCTAAGAAAGCTGATAACGAGAAGAAACTTTCATCAACGGTTATGTTTGATGTGCATATTTACATGAATTTTCGTACACACAGCATAAATATTCGGGAAGATATAAAGGTTTTCTTAAAAAATCTCAAATTTTCATGACTGCGTTTTGCTTACAACATGCAGAGCTTTCCGTTATATTACACAAAACTTACAGAAAAAATGACAAAATTAAATTTTCGAATAATTTAATAGAATTTAATGAAGATTGTACATGCTGAATACTCAGGCAAACTTATAAATAAAATTCATAATGTAAATTGCAGTTCAACGATTATTATTTGAAGATTGAAGTTTTAAAAATATCAATTTGAGGAAAAACCCTCGTCGTTTTGTTTCTCTTAGAGGGAAGCAAAAATTCTGCTCGCTGCAAGGCTGATATCTTTCTAAATCATAATGATATTTGACTGGATTTTTTACATAAGTTGCCCTACAAATCTGGCTTTGAAGTTATGAAAGAAAAAAAATTATTCTATGTCTCGCGCATGCACAGTAAAAATTATTTACTAAAAACGCTCATTATTTCCTGTAATATTCAAAAAAAAAATTCAAATTTTTACACACTGCTTCTCTAACATATTGTCATTTTTTCTGTAAGTTCCGTATAAAATAACAGAAAACTCTGCATGTTATAAGCAAAACACAGGCAGGAAAATTTGGGATTTTTTAAAGAAAACCTTTATATCTTCCAGAATATTTGTGCTGCATTTATGAAAATTCAGGTAAATATTATGCACATCAAACATAACCGTTGATGAAAGTTTTATCTCGTCATAAGCTTTCTTTGAAATGGGACGAGTTGGAATTTTTTTTCTTTCTCTTCATCCCTTTTTGGTGGCCTCCATAATTCCCTTCAGGACCGAATCTTCACTGTAAAATGCGAGTTAGAGTCTATTCTTTACATGGTCTAAGATCCAGGGCCATCGGTTTAGCCTTTCAGGACAAATTCTAAAAAATGTGAAAATCCAAAAGTATCCGGATACTTTTCATCAGATAGAGTATTTTCAAATGCTTGTAATGATCTTCAGAAGCAAGTAATTTGGAGACAGTGAACCAAAATTTGCACTTTTCAAGCTTAGTTTAAAATTTTTAATGAAAAATCCCTACTTATTTTCATATTTTAGAGAAATAAATGCAAGTACAATTAATTTCACGCTTCAATTTTTTAAGAACAAATATTTCTTTTAAGTTATTATAGCCCATTACTAATTGCAATTTAATATAATTAACAAATTAATTTTTGTTAAACACAGAAATGCATGTAAGTATTATAGAAAATCCTGTGTAGCCAATCTTTGAAAATCTGATATAGTGAACCCTCAGCTATAGACAGGGGCGTAGGTGCAAAGTAAGATCGATCAAAGTCTATGATCTAATCTGGGGGACAAAAATCTCGATGTTTAAGGGACATTTTCACAATTTTTTCTTATTTATTCTACTTATCTATCAAAGTCTACGGTCTAATCTGGGGGACAAAAATCTCGATGTTTAAAGGACGTTTTCACAATTTTTTCTTATTTATTTCTCGTGAAAAAAAAGGCAATGCTGGAACGGCATTACGGCTCGCTCCACTACACACCCGATTACAGCAAACTTCTGAATCGGTGTGTTAAGGGTTCTTTATAAACAAGGGATGGCTGTGTACATTTGAAATTAATTTAATTTCAAACACAAACAATCAATATTATGTATAACACACTACATTTGAAACTAAAAACATTCCATTCCTTTGATTCATTTTTTTTATAATTCTAAGACACTGTAACAACTGCGCCATCTGGTGACCAAAAGTTCTAGAAACCAGAGAGATTGCACGAGTCAAGAGAGCGGACACTCGGGGTGATTGACGTGAGATGATGGATGGGGTCCTGCCATAACATTTTTCAACCCACGTTTCATCTTGGATGTATTACTCGTTACGTATAATTGTTTCTGATTGTATGTAGTGTCTGTGATGTAAATGTGTCTTCGAGTTGTGGTGTCCAGAAAATAAAGTAAAAGCAACCATGGTGGATCTACTTGTTGTGACGTCAAAGTCTGTGATGCTTCAAGAAACAATAAAACACACTGAAACACATTTTATGCCATTCAGTAGTGAAGCTGTTGTCACGACTCTCTGTGAACCGAGTTAATACTGTTCATTACAAAAGATCATTTATGGATGATGAACATAAAACAATCCTAACCATACAAAAGTAACGCTTGTAAACTAGATTCATTACGAAGCTTTTTTGCTTTCACAAACATTTTATCAAATAGTGATAGAATGAAGTGAAAGAAAAATTAGCTCTTGCACAAAACAACTATTCAACTACAAAAAAGTTAAAATGCATCATGCTGTCATAAATAGATTATTATTATTATTTATCTCCATCATCACACGCTTTAAAAACAACTCACCTCGTCTAACATTTCCTTTGTGTGAGCTGCTGAAATGCAGAAGCGTGCTCTGGCCGTTGTAAGCGAAGTTGCAGGAAACCCGACTCCAACTGTAGCTATTCCACGTTTTAATAACTGGCGAACAAATTCACTGCAGAGAAAAGAAAATTTTTATGTGCTTTTATTCAAATAAGAAATATTCAAAATTTACATTAAATCTACACTTTGCTAAACTAACTACTGAATGGAATTCATATGTGAAAAAAAATCAGATAATTTCCTTGAAGCATAATGCTCAGTATGAATTAAGTTATAACCACGGAAGATAATTGATTGATTATTATTAGTTAATTAAATTATTCTTTTTTTAACAGAGAAGAAAATTCCTTAACAAAAAAAAACTATACAACTCTTTTTACATGCATGAAATTCAAAAACATTAAAAATAGTGACTTTATATTTATCTATTCTTACACAATCATTTTTCAAAAATAGTGAAAATGGAACAATAAAATATAAGGAGAAGACTTTTAAAATCTGTATTTAAAAATTTTTGTCTCCTTACCAATTCCACAGAAATAATCGTTGTGAAATCAAGAATGAACATTTTATTTCAGTCCCCTTCGATAAGTAATGTTAATATGTTCAATCAATTTTCTTTATGCCCAAACATTTTAAGCATTAAGTTGCGGAGATTGTAGCCCACTGAGACCTCGTGCTCCACCCCTCCCACCATCTCGGGTGTGATTTTTATGAAATAATAATGATACATCCTTTAATAAACTATATAACAAAGTGGTACCTAAAGTCTTTCGAATATTGGCTCCTTGCAGAATCAGATTTTTTCAAGGTGCAATGTGTAAAATTTCAATAAGTACTTTTTGCAAAACAGTTAATAATTTTTGTATAAGTTAGGTAAAAAAAAATAAATAAATAAAAATGACCTAATCATTAACTGAAACACACATAAAAATATATTGAGCAAATTCTAATAATCAGTGTGATGAATGAACCTGTTGATGAAAGAAAGTATATAATTTAAATTAAAATTATGTCCCTACTTAACTGCTTGCATAACCTTACATAACATAGTAGGCTACAAACTACTTAAGCAGGGTTCATACAGTATAAATGATAGTAAAATTCAGGAGTTTCTGAGGAATTTTTCAGGAGTACAGTACAGAAAATTCAGAAGATAACATGAAAAAAAATCAATTGTAGAGGAGAAGGGGCCTAGTGTGGACAATTTTTATAAAATTGGCAAAAAAGTATACTAAATATCAATTATTCCATCTTTCCTGATTGTGGTGACTCTTTTGGCACTAAATAAGATCAGACATAAGAATTCCAGATTCCAGAGACTTTCTATCGATAAAGAAAAACATCATATTTTTATGTTTTATCATAATTTTATTTTTTGCTCTTCGATTGTAATTTTTCAGGAGACAAAAAGAAATATCACGATAAAAAAACACAATTTTCAGAAGTTTTCAGGGCCCTCAGAGAAAAAAAGCAAAAATCAGGAGTTTTTCAGGAGGAGTATGAACCCTGTGAAGATACACGAGAAAAACTTCATTGCAACATGCAAAAACAATGGTAAATATAGATCGTAAGGAACCATAATTGTCAACAATCAAATTCTTTTAATATATATGTATTTCGTCTATACGTTTTACTTGTGACACCGTAAAACATCCACCGTGACTTTTCATAAAGCACCAAATATAAAACAAAAACAACCATACACAGAAATATTACGCTGAAACAGAATGCTAGAGGCCACAGCAACTGTCAGCTTCTATACAAAAAAAACAATTCTACATGCAAAAGGTATTGTTTTATAAGAAAAACTATACATTTGTAACGTACGCTATCTTAGATGGGAAGAAGAGCATCAAAGGCACAACAGGAGAATCTTCATTGCCATAAATAATAAATCCTTTTTGTTTCAATTTCTGGCGGAAGTAGTGTGTGTTTCGTCGCAATTGATTAATACGTTTCAAACCTGCAACAGATACAAGATAAACCGACATAAGCTACAAGCAGTTACCGGGACCTGTCCGAAAATGAATAAAAATCTTAACATCCTCAACTTTTTAAATTTCGTCATTACTTTTAATAAATAACTTCGCACTTATAACAGTATTATTCACTTACAGAAGCGTTATGCAACAATTTCAGAAAAATACACCTATCCTAACAGAGGTATAAAAATAATAAAAAGACATTTTAAATTAAATAAAAGAAAATAGTGTATAAAATTTCAAAGCAAAGTAACACATGCACGAGATGCTTTAATACCTATCTGAAAGACACCACAAAGATTTTGTATATTCTAAAAAAAATCTAATATTTTCTTTTTGTAAAATACAACTAGCAGATTACCCGGTCTTTTTCTTATCACAACCTTGTGATGAAGAGGAAAAGGAAGTTCTTTTTAAATCTGCGAGTACTTTGTTATATATGTGGTTTATAAACCACACCCGCTATTAAAGGGTTAAAACTATAGTAAAGAAGGGCTCATCTAATTACGTAGTAAATGTCAAACAGACGCGTGAGTCAAAGTGTGTGATCAGCAGCCAACGTGTGAAAATATAATACATATAGCAAGAATATGAGGGTTACATTATAAAACAATATAAACATACTTGTATCTCAAAGTATTTGTTTTTCTGGTAGAAAATCGAAAATGTGTTGTGATGCGATTATCTCCGAATACATGACCATAAATAGGTACTCTTAGAAAAAACGATTTTGCATAAAATCACCCCAAAGTCGGCACAATATGAAATTTAATTTCAGTAAAAACATTGAACTTATTTTCATCTTATCACACCCCCCAAAAATTTTATTTTAAAATGTTGAATATAAAATAACTTGAAAGTCTGAAAAATTATGATATTTTTCATTAAGTATCGTAAAAATATACTACTACCCAGAAATAAGTAAAAAAGGTTTCACAAATGCAAACAGATATATTTTAATATAAAATTCAATATTTAAAGAATGAAAATAATTTTACACCATGCGTATCTAATTTTTTTAAAAAAAACTTCTTTTGAGAATATTGCAAAAACTGTATATTTAAGTGCAAAATAATAGATATTTTATTATTATTATATCTTTTCATTACATTCTTAAATCAAAGTTATGAGCTTTTGAAATTTTTCGAATCCATGCATATTATTCATTTCCGGAATCGGTTAATTGTACCCTATTCTATGAGGACATAATCGAAACATCGACATTTTGATAGTACGAAAAATCTCAGTTGCCTTAAAATAAAGATTAATATCACTTTAGGCCGCATAATAAATCAGAAAATCCATGCCTAATTCAGTTATCTTCCTCTTGTCAGTCTCCGTAGCAAGAGTATTTAAATTTTACCAATTCAAATTATAAATTAGCAGGACAGTCAACCAAATATTCAATTTCATATAATTTTTATTTCATTCAACTTTTTTCTTCATTTAATAATATTTTAAAAACCATTTTGTTCCCATTCTTTGCGCCAAATCAAGCCGCCGAAATTGCCAAGCGAGTCAATCGGCCTATTTGTTACATGCATTTTGGAGACTTTTCCCCGGCCCTACCCTCAGGAACTGTGTTAGGGTTTATTTACCCCTCCTATACTTCAAGTGGGCTAATGAGGAACATGTGTACCAAATTTCATCGAAATCCCTTTAGCCGTTCGGAAGTGATGCTGGAACAAACATATGTAGAGTTTTATATTTCGTTTTAATATTCCGAGACTAACACTTTTGGACGATTTTACACCGGAAAGGGGCGTCAGGCAATGAGTAAGATGAGCATGTTTCCGGTGCTCTTTGTTGCATCACGCTAAGTAAAATGTAAACATCTCTCCGTCCATTTTTCACTTTCACCCTATTTTGGTGAAAATAACTCCGACTGGCGCATGCACTAAAGCGGTTTCGGAATCCGAGAACATATGATATATATATATATATAGAGAGAGATTATTTGGACTATTATATAATCATTCGAACAAAATAATTAAAAACCCATTTCCAATAAAAAACATACATCTGCACTTTGGTAGAAAAACTGCTAATCTTTATTTACCATGCTTTGAATAAAAGGTAATTAGTAAATTGAAATCATTATTATGGGCTAAACAAATATTACGCTAAGATTTTATTCAATTTAACTTTATGATAAAGGCCCTCATTGTTCTGATGAAACAGGTGATAAAATTCAAAATAGATTGAGACGGAGACTATTGTTTTACCAAATTAGAGATTAAAATTAAAGGAAAGAACCAGAATTTAAGTTTTAAAAGAAGTACCCTAAATCTTTCATATGGTTTAATAATACTCACATTAGAGTTTAGTAAACTTATTTACTAAAAAACGTTATAAGCCATAAATAACACTATGTAGAAAGACGTATAACTGACAGCTCTGCCACTTTATTACGGTTGCAATTACCTTACCTTCATCGGTTCCGTCCTTTCCCATGATGATCTGCATAGACGTGTATATCTGTTGAGCAACCACAGCAGACATACTAGCTGCATACATAAAACTGTGGCAGTGGAGTCGAATGTGATCGATGGTTTTCTGCCATAAAATAAAAAAAATTCTGTACATCTTATTACAGGGTTCATACTATATATATGATAGTAAAATTCAGGAGTTTCTAAGGATTTTTTCAGGAGTACAGTACAGAAATTTCAGGAGATAACGTGAAAAAAATCAATTTAGGGGAGAAGGGGGTAGTGTGGAAATTTTTATAAAATTGGCAAAAAAAGTATACTAAATATCAATTCTCCCATCTTTCCCGATTGCGGTGACTCAGAACATGCACAGTAGACTCTTTCGGCACTAAGTAAGGTCAGAAATAAGAATTCTGGATTCCATTGACTTTCTATCAATAAGAAAAAACGAAAAGTTCATATTTTTATGTTTTATCATAATATCATAATTTTATATTTTGCTCTTCGAGTGTAATTTTTCAGGAGACAGAAAGAAATATTAGGATAAAAAACACAATTTTCAGGAGTTTTGAGGGCCCTTAGAATAAAAAAGCAAAATTCAGGAGTTTTTCAGGAATTTCAGGAGGAGTACGAACCCTGTTATTATACAAATGCACAGACTGAAAAAACTGCACACATTTGCAGAAGATAAGCATAATATAATAATCAGTTAAATAATTATAACACTTTAAAAGAGGAAGTTATTTCCTGTGTTTTACATACGAAATGAAAAATACATACAGTAATACCTCGTTACGACGATAGTTTGGGGACCACATAAAGATATCATTACAGAGGGATATATTTTTACATCGAGGGCGATATAATTATGATATAACAAAAATTAAATTTTGGTTGTTTTAATGTGGACACAATATAACAATATACATTTTGAAAAAAAGCATCGCTAGAGTGCTAATGACTTTTAAAGCATACAAAAATTTGAAAATTCATCTATACAAAAGTAGCAAAGCATTTGATTTGTTAAATTGTTCCATGGTAGTCATGCGTCATTATCAGAGTAACACCTGTTGTCTTCAAGTAGACTAAGTTATTGCATCCATTTCCGAGATGGGAAACGCTCTGGGTGTTATGATCTTTCACTTCCGGGTATTTGGAAACAGAAATATTGTTACAGAGGGAGAAAATGGTGTTGAGATTTAAAAAAAAAAACATTGCTGTACAGAACATCGTTATATTGAGGGGATTCCATGCTAATTCAACAGGACCACAAAATTTTATTGTTGTAGAGGGATTGCATCAGGTATCGTTGTAGCGAGAGTTTACTGTATATATTTAATTTATACTTTTATTATAGGAACTTAGAAAAGCCCTATTAATCCTGAAATATCACTACACACAGCTAAGAAGACAATTATCTCTTCTCATTTCATGGGATAAATTTATTATGCTAAGAAATGCAGAAAATAAATATTTAAAATCCTATTATAGGGAAATTTGTTTTTATCTGTAAACAATTTGCAGTTAAAGTGACCAGGATTTACTATTAACCAAAGCATATCACTATCAATCAAGTACCAACTACAGATGAAATGATATTCTCAACATTTGTATCAACGGATTCTGACATGCAGTTTGTAAAGATTCTATTAAAATAGACCCTATTATTTTATGAATTATTATAAAAAATCAGAAATTTATCATAAATTAACTCCATTATCATCTACAAAGAAGAGAAAATAATGTTTAAATAGCTAAATTCAGTTGACAATTGATATACTCCTGACCAAAACTTAGCTCACAGATTTAATGTATCGAATGGTAACATGTGCAGAAGAGAATTTATAAGATAGCTTAATGGGATTCGAGCCATGCCAAACCAACAAGCGTTCCAATTAGTAGTTTGATGCTGTGCAAAAGTAACAAAACGGAAGGACTGCAAAGGCAGTCATCTGGGATGGGTTAGGTTAGATTAACGTTCCGTTTTTTAAGCAACACGAGGGCTATTTAGGGACGGACCTCGTAATTTTGAACCGCGGTCAGATGACGAGGATGACACTTGGGCTGGCACCCCCTCTCCAAACTTCCGCGCCACACCAACGGGAGGACGTCTGGCCACTACGTATGATTTAGAGTGCAACAGGTGCCATACACGGCGGATCTTCAGTGGAATCAGGTTTCAAACCTACGACCCTCCAGTCTCGAGATCAAGACCTTACCACTAGGCCATCGCGGCCTGCTGGCAGTCATCTGGTAGTGGAGGAAGAAAAACTGTATTCTGATAGGATAGTTGTCAATGCAAACACCGAAAGAATGATAAGCGAAATATTATGCAAAGATATAAACCTGTTTCATATATAGCAAAGTATTTGAAAGGTATTTTAGATAAACTAGCACACGGAAAATGTTTGAACCTGCAGTGGGGGTAAGGCTACTTATCATCTGAATGCGTCGAAAACAACATGAGCAAACGGCATCTCACACAGCTCAGAAAGGTAAAATTAAAAACAACTTTTGCTAATTTTATTTTCAGTTTTACTCTTTTCTCTATTTACACTATATAGTATTTTAAACTCAGATCTGTTTGTTGCCAATAGTAGGCAAAAAATAAAGAATAATCGACATAAATTTCTGTCATCAGTTAAATTAATTTATTCTGGGTTCACAATAAACTGAAGATATTGCTTCCCATTTTAATTATTGAGAAATATGTTGTGCCTACCCGTGATCCAGCTATATATCCTCCAGCTGCTCCAAAACTTTTAGAGAAGGTTCCCATGAGGAGGTCTATATCATTGGGATCACTCCCAAAATAGTCGACTACACCTCGTCCACGAGGTCCAATGGCACCGATGCTGTGAGCTTCGTCCACATACAAATAACATTTGTACTTTTTCTTCAAAGCAATCAGAGCTGGTAAATTAACAATTGTACCTTCCATACTATAAAAAAAGGACATTATATATAAGATTTAGTTGGTTATTCTTATCAAAATCAAATCACTTAACACTTCATTCATAAACGAGTTTCAAAATTTATGTTTAAAGTAGAAAATACCATATCTAAGATAGTCATACGATATATAAGATCGAAAATACCGCAATATTTCCTTCTTAAACACTTCCTATTTTTAAAAGCCATTGAATGCATTGATTCATCAGTCTGAAGGCAGAGCTGCATTTATTTTTTTTTAATTTTCAGAAAATATAATAAAGATCAGGTTTTTAAAACAAGAATCTTGCACTAGAATCAAATAACATTAAAAATGAATACTTTTAGGGTCATCATTGATTAATAAAATAAATTTAATTTCAAATTCTCAAATGTTATTTTAATAACGATCTACAATCAAATGCAGTATGACAAACCCTCTGTTATAACGAACCTTTCAAGTGGTCACAACCAAACTCGTATGCAACTAATGTATTTTCGCATGCTTGTAACAAACTTCAAAAGCGAGGAATTCGAATATAGCAAACCGAAATTCCCACTTTTCCTTTCTGCCAACTCCGTCTCTCGGAATCATCTGCTCCTCTCAATTCTGTGGAGGGGGGCTCTTTATCCACCAGCTGGGAGACACAAGTCATACTCAATTAGCTAACCTGTCACTACCTTAAAGGAAAACTGCATTAATAGAACACCTTAGGATGGTCATTTAAAATTCGTCACCCAGCATGACAATCGGTGGGTCGACAAAGGAACAGTTATCACTCAGCAGCCTTCCTTTGTAGATCAGAGGAAATGCACATCTGTTTAACTGCTAAAAGATGAGGGTACATACGTCCCAAAACATTCGTTCACTTTCTTTAATTCCATTTGCTGAATATCGTTTCAGTTGTTGACATTGCATAGATTTCAAATGGGTAGTGTTGGTCAACGGAAAGCTTTTTCCATCAGGTACAAAGTGAACATTATTAACACCACCGAGGCTACAGATTGGTGGTAATGCGCCAATAAAGAGCAATCTTGTTTACAAAAACCGCCAAATTGGCGTTAATACGCAAGTACAAAAACCGCCAAATTGGCGGCACTTAAAAACCGCCAAATCTGTAGCTGCGGTGACGTTGGCGGCACTTAAAAACCGCTAAATTGGTGTTAATACGCAAGTACAAAAACAGCCAAATTGGCGTTAATACGTAAGTACAAAAACCGCCAAATTGGCATTAATGCATAAGTACAAACCAAATTTGGCGGCACTTAAAAACCGCCAAATCTGTAGCCTCGGTGGCGTTAATACGTAAGTACCTCGCATAGATTTCAAATGGGTAGTGTTGGTCAACGGAAAGCTTTTTCCATCGAGTACAAAGTGAACATTATTAAGAGACCAGAAAACGGTGAAAGTCAATCTGATGTTTGCAGAGAATTTTCTCTTTCTAAAGCTGCAGTAGGGACCATCTGGAAAAATCTTAGCGTGGTAACCTCAGCTTACGAGAAAAATCAGAATGGTACCAAGAAGTTGCAAAATGAAAGTATAATTAATTTCACTCTTTAATTTTTTAAAAACAAATACTCATACATAATTGTAATTCAGTGTAATTGATTTGTTCAACACAAAAATGCGAAAAAGCATATTTTGTGTAGCCAATATTTGAAAAATCGGATATAGCAAACCTTTACTTATATTGAACTTCTAGGTCAGTCCATTAAGGGTATTGACGGTACTTAAATCCTTGTAAATATTTGATATAAGTCTTTGTCTTTGCAAACAGCAAAATAAAATTACACTAGAAATAAAATGAGAAAGATTTAATTGCCAAAGAGAGGAGAGATATAGCTTTTTTGATACCAGGATTTTTTTTTTCATTAATCTTTAATAAAGAATGGCTTACGGTTATACCCTCTTTCCAAATGAGTTCTGTACTTTTTTTTACAGACAAAAATTTATTAATACCGATTTAATTGAAATTCAAGCAATACACAGAAATATATCAAAACTCACTTTTAAACAGCACGACATTTATTCCATCAGAATAAAGATTGTAAATTATTAGTTTTTATTGAAATAACAATGAATCCAAAGGGAATTAGAAGTGGGGGGGGGGGGTGTAGCTAATCTGAAATAATCCTCACGATGCAAAAAATATATATAATAAAATGTATATAAATAGAACAATAAAAATGTACAAACAACTGAACTTTGGTTAAATGAAATTTTCAAAAAGATTTGTTTTCTTTTGTTTTATTCACAAAAATAAAATTCAAGTTCAGATGAATTATATAATATTAAGACAGAGAATTCCTAAGACAAATTTCGTAATTATTAATATTTAGAAAAGTACCATTTTGGCTTCCTTTCATACATTTAAATTACAGCCAAAAACCAAAATTTTACTCCTAAATTTACAGCAAAATTTGAAACAAATTTCATTACCAAAAAAACAGAACAAATAATTTGTTACTATTTGATGCATTTCAGTTAGCTTACCTGTAGATACCTTCCACAATAATAATTATTTTCTTCCACGGTCTGTGTGTGCGCGGCTGCCCTTCAATAATAGCCGACTGGAGCTGCTTCTCTAAATGTCTCATATCTATTAGAAAAACACAAGAAATATAAATAAAATTGCTTTAAATGGTAAAACTAGCTTCATAAATAAAAGTTAAAGAAATATGGCGAGTAAAAGTCTGAAGCATAAAGAATATGATGCATGAATGATAATATAATATTACTAATATAATAACCCAGATCTCTCAGTAACGCTCTGACGTCAATAACAATAAAATTCGCGCCATAGCACTGCGAGACGTTAAACAGCATTATTTCATTGTTAGAAAACCTAAATTTCACTAATTTTTAATTTAAAAGAGTAATTGTTGTTCTGATTTGAAATTAATAGTTCTAAAATAGTGAAATAAAATTTTCTATCGATTGATATAAAATGTATCTCGCTAAGATCAATAGTTCCCAAGAAATTTTAAATTATATTAATCATATATTTCAAATTAATTTCCGTTTTTTAACAGAAAGTAGTAAATTACATCAGTGGTATATCATGCGCATGATATAGTTTGGATGGTTATTGAATTATAATAAAATTGTTAAACAACGAAAAATACTTCAGACGGAATGTTGTTTACCAAGAGGTTTTTTGAATCAAGAAATATGTAAATAAAAAAATATATATTTCTTGTCATAAAATATATGTTTATTTTATCTGTTTTCAATCAATGTTAAACATTTCTCTCGCATATATATCTATTTAAACACGTCAAATTTAAAGAGAAATCTCTCGAATGAAGAGGCAATTTGCACCCGTCATACCATGATGTGCGAGTTTCTAGTCATCAATAATAAATAATATGTACATGTTAACCAATTAGAAATGAGGAGAGAAAATGAAAACATATATCAAAGCAATCACTTAGAGCAGTCATAACTTTTCATCCAAATTAATTTCAATTTAAAATAATAATTAACATTTTAGAATTTTTATTTTTTTGCAATAACATTCATTCACATATAACTCTTTAAAAATATCTAAATAATTATTTACAACACAATTCCGTTTTATAAAATATCTCTCAACATTTTATAAATATCTTTTGGGGGCACAAACAAGACAAAATTATTATATTTACTTTATCATCACATTTAAAACACAAGCAACACTCATAATACACAAATTTCATGTTAATAAGAAATAAATATGTATGATGAAAACAACATTAAGTCTTACTGTTATGCTTGAAAACTCTGATCTTGGCTCCAGAAAGGCGACATCCCAAGGCTAAAGATGCATGATTTAGTTCATCACTAAAAATCAAACTTCCTTTAGAAACCAAAGATGGAATGGTGGTGGAATTGGTTGCAAACCCCATGCCAATTATAATGCTGTCTTCTACACCAAGAAATTGAGCTACTTGCTTCTCCAATTCAGCATGGATATCTAAGGTACCTATTATTAAATAAATGATATTTTTTGTAAGGAAAAGTTTAAAATTTATGTTCAAGAATATTTTTGTTTAATACTTAGACACAAGATAAATGAAATGAGACGAATGCTCATTTGTAGTTTATAGACATTCTACTTAAAATATTTTAGGAGAACAAAATATATGAATGAAAAGTTCATAGAAAAATAAAATTGCAAGTTCCAAAACCTATTACAGCTTTGCATAATAGAACAAAGAAATGAGTGCTGTAACACACATGAGAAAATAATGAATCTTTTAAATTCATAGTGTTAATATTCAAAGAATAATTTTTGCATAAATTGTTAATAATTATAATAATGAAACCATCTAAAAATGTGATCCGACTCAAAGCAGTGTTTTTTTCCAGCAGAAAGATCAACGAGCAGTTTATGTCAACATTAAATGGCAAATGTATGACTGTGTATCTGTAATTGGCAGTGTGACATTCCAGTTGCCAACTTATATGTGGATATATTTTTATTGACAAAAATTAAAACATAAGCCTTGGTTGAACACAGAAAAAGAACTTGGAATATTTTTTAAACCACTTCTAATGAAAAGCTGTGATCTGTAATATTCTGATGAATGATTAACCAGAAGAATTTTAAATAATTAATAGAAAAGTATCCTTTGTAATACTTCAATGCATGTATCCATTTTTAAAGATGGCATCTTTTTTTAAATTTAGAATGCAATTTTTCCTATACTGCTTTCAACAACTTTTCACACGTCCTTAAGAAAACTGTAATAAATATTCTATAGAACTGTGCACATATAATGTACACAGTTCTATTGAAATGCATTAAAATAACCAGCATGACAGTATTTACAAAACTTTTACCATTTTTAAACATTCTTTCTTATCCTAGAATTTTTAACCTTTTAATTTGTTATTTGCACAAACAAGCAAAAATATAACAACTTATACCATATATTTAATTTCAGTTATTCAACTATACTTATAAAAGGCAATGTTTGTGTGTGTGTGCGATGTCCAGACAAATCTATCACACTTACAGCCATGAAATTTGGAAGGCACACAAGTAGTCGTAATGGCGACTCAATGCACCTCGAAGCCTAAATTTTAAAATTTTATCTAGAAAAATTTTTGTTTAATATTTTGTGTTATTTTGGATTTTTTTTTTTTGTGTGTGTGTGTGCTAATCTCTCGATAGCATCGTTTTTTGTAATAGAAGAAAATAAATGCACCAATGGAAAGAACAAACAATTTTCTTTCCAATGAAATTTGTCTCGAACTTCTAACGTAATTCGCTGAATTTTGAAAAATTTTTAAAAAATAGTCCCTTTTCAAAAAAAAATTTTATTCGGATTTCTTAAAACTCTTGCACTTGATGTTCTAATAATGATATCATTTAAAAATTTTTTAGGTAATAAATCGATCATTCATCTCCGATTTAGAACGGCTAAAATATTTTATTTCTCCGATTTTGGGATATAGGGAGGGTATAATCAGATAATAGTTTCACAATAAAGTTTTTTTTTTACATTTGAAATGTATAATTATTTTATCTAGGTATTGAAATCATGAAATACCAATACTGAAATAAATCAAATTTTACAGACATTTTTTAATAAACATAAACATTATGCATAGTGTACCTCAAAGTATGATTATAATGAAGTGAAAGTATGATTTTTTTAAAAATTTAAGTTCATTTCGTTTTTAAAAAATTCAAGTAATATCAAAGTAAAATCATGACAAAGATAAATCTAAACTTATAAAAGGAAGTGTTTGTGTGTCTGTGTGTGTCATTCTGGGCTTTTTTTGTTGTTGTTGAAGTCATTATAACATAGGCAATGCTGTGTGCATACTGCTAGTATGCAATAAAATTAAATTAGATGAACTAAAATTCAGTATCTGCATCTATTACAATGCAGATTAAAATAACAGAACATTAAAAGAAACTTACCAAGTTCAAGTCGTGAGCTGCATGTTGCAGTCCCATACTTGTACAGAGATTTTTCTACAGTATCAATACATTTCCCTTTGTTTTCTGCAAAACCAAGGTAATTGTAGGAGCCCAAGTTGATCACATCAAAAGAGTTATCTGTAAGTCTGCATCAAGGGGACTAATATCAAAAACATTTCTTTCATAATATTTTAAATGAACCATAATTATATGAAATCGGTAATACATAATCAGCTAATTACATAAAAAAATAAATACGCAGAAATATATAAGTATCTTACACATGTTTGCATACAAGTTTTTTTTTAAGTAGTTTTACACTAACATATATAATGAAACAGTGTTATATTTTAATAGACTAGATAAGACTTCAACACCTGTTTAATTTTAAAGATGGACCAATGACAATATCTTGATTAATAAGTAGCGATCTACTGATAAATTATTTCCAATTATGATAATTATTAAAATAAAATCTAGACTGATCAACGAAACTATTTAAAACTAAAAAAAAAATATTAGTCAAATAGTTCAGTTCTATTTAATACATCTGGAGATCAATAAAATATCACAAGTAGTTATTTGTACTCTTTTTAACAATAAAAAAAAATGCACAAACATTCAGGATTCAACTTTCGAACATCTTCAAAGATCTACTCACTCGAAACTAACATTGTAATCATTAGTAATTCTTTGTCTCATTTTCATCAAGGCACCTGGAACGCTACAAATTGGCATATTCCAACAATCACGTATACGGATGTAAACATTTCGAGTGTAGAAGCTTTCAAAACTTTGGTATAATGGAACATAGCCCTAAAAATACAATAAATAGATTAACCTTTTATTATAAAATTCTCAATGATGCCAAATTTAGAAATAATTTTTTCCTTTCAAATACAAGAAGGTACAAAAATATAAACTAATAAGTAACCCAAAAAATACAAAATGTAACAACTACTTAATATATAGAAGTCAGTGATGATAATTAAAACTATACACATAAGTAGGTGACTTTAAGTTACAGACTAGGGAGAAAAACTTTCTTTCAAACTGCTGATAAAGTTGAAATAAACTACATTAATTGGTCTAAAATCAGTGCATTGACATATTAAACCAATTTCAAACAGCTGAGAGACAAGCTTGAGGGACTTTGTAACCCTGTAACATTCAGATGCAAGACGTTTCATATCACTGTCATGGTAAGATATTAAATATATTATATATAAATTATACAACACAATTCCCAGTATAATTTTCTACTTAAGAGATTGTTCATGACACAAGCCACGATTCACTGGAATTCTGATTTTAAGAACATCCCCTTTCGTAATTTAGTTTGTTAAATTAAAGAGAACAGAAACTATGCATAAAGAGATAGATGCAAATAATAAAAATCCCAGTCGGCAAGCCGGAAGGCAAGGTAGATTCCTTTTGTTTGGAGATATAAGGAAAAGAACATTTCATCCTCTATTTTCATTATGGTTGGAACTGCAAGAATGGAAGCGAGGCCTTGCGTGAAAAAGTATACAAATAATCGCTCTCTCCAGGCCTGTACATTGGATTCGTGATGTCACAGTCTGAAGTCTATGAATAGCTCTGTTGCGGATGTAGGAAATGCTCATTCGTATGCAGAAGCACAAGATTTTTGGCAGTTACTCATTACTGAATGAGTTTTTAATATTGACGATCAAGTAATATAAATATCTGGTAAAAATAGCACATGCAAAAAACTTCCATTTCATAAAAAAGCTTTGACACAATTTTCAATTGCAAGATGATCAGTTCAAAGCATGAATTTTGATAATGGATTATCCAGTGTTTTGAGAAAAAGTATCAGAAACCAATAAACATTTTTTATTTCATTTTCATAAATAGCCCACGCAAAAAAAAAAACTAACATTTCATAAAAAAAAAACTTTGACACAATTTTCATTTGCAAGAAGATCAATTCAAAGAATGAATTTTGATAAAGAGGTCCAAAAACTTGATGTTACCACTAAAAATTGAAAAAACTCAAAAATTACCAAATTTGGAGAAAAGATTCTTAGAAAGGGCAAATAAATGACTGAATCAGTATTAAAATGAAGTAACACTACTTAATACGAGTTAAAAGTTAACTATAAGCAAAAATTAGAAAAATAACAAGAAATTACAAAAACTTGTTTCCTCAATGAAAAACTCGAGTCTGAGCTACATGTAAATAGAGTCCCAGAAATAAAAATAAACATTTTTATCACTAATGTGATATGTCTTAATGCTTGAGATGGCAATGTGAAGCTTTAAAAAGCAAAAGAAATATTTTGAAACACTTTAAAATAAATAGAGTTCCAGAAATAAAAAATAAATGATTTTACCACCAAAATAGCATAAAAACCCAAAACTTACTTCAATATTACTTAATAAATTAAAATTCTAGAAAATTCCCTAAAAAAAACCACACAAACAAATATAGACAATCCTCATGCTGTTTGTAAAGAGGCTTTACGGTGTGACATCACATCAGTCTTCAACTCTGACTATTATGGCCCGGAGAGCGAAGAAAAACCTGCTTGTTATTTCGTGCACAGCCTCAATGGAAGAGACTGTAAATGACGAGATATTTCAAACAAGGTGTAACATTCATAGGTTAAAAGGCAATTTTAATTTGGGGGGGGGCAGAAAATCACATTTCAAGTTCTAAGAAATTGCAGCTATCAAAAAATTTAAATACAATTGTTTGTTACGATAAGGTGATAATTCGCCTAATTTGAATTTTCTTTCTATCTTCAATTGCAAAGGAATTATGGGGAAATGAAAATTTCAACTCCCCACCATTTCCACCCCCTTTGAACTGGATAGACCATCTACAAACTCAGTCGAGATTTTCACTATCCTTACAACATATCCTACGCAGGTTAAAATCAAAATTATTCCAGTTATTGTGTTCACAAGATAACATGGGCAAAGAGTTATACATATATATACCTATATATATATATAAACTTTTGAACGAAGGGTGATTTGGGATTCTAGGGGTCATGATCGGTGAAGATCTGCAAGGATCTTTTCCGGAAGTCGTGTCATGAGAACCATTGCAATAGGTAGAGTTCCTATAAGGAATCTACCTAATATACCTACCTATATACCTGGGAGTTATCAACTGAGAAAAGTCTGTCTATAAAGTTAATATTCAATAAATGGTTAATGAATTTGCTGAGTAGTTCACATCTTCATAATTTTAGCAATAATAGGTTTGCCAAAACATTTTGTTTCTTGAAACTGCACCAGTATCTTAATGATATAACAAACATAAATAAATTTCAAAGTACAATAGAAAGTTAAAAAATAACTATCAACAATTAGCAAAACACAATGTATTATGAATATCTATCTCCAAGTATATTATTTTTTAAATCAGATATCAAAACTTAATTTGTTTCTTAGAATACAAACATGACCAAACAGTAAAATGAACACATTTGTATCAAAAATTATTCAGTGGAACATAAAATATAGATGCATCAGTAAAAAAAATCCAACAGGGGAGCAATGAACAATGTATTAATTCATGCATCAACAAATTTTACCATAAATGCAATTGTTTTATTTAAAATTTTACAACAGTATTGAGATGATGTACAGAAGATAGATAAAATAGCACCTCCAGACCTACCAACCTCCAGATTTGCAAGAGACGGAGACATTTTCAATTATTCATACACAATCACAAATGCGCAGCAGGGCCAACATTTACTTTATTTAACTCGTGTGCAAATAAGGTGGAGGGGGCCTAATGAGACAATCTTTTATTTTGGCTATATTTTCTCAAAATTTTTTTTTTTTTTTACAAAATAAATGAAAATGTATTGATTTTTAAAAATTGCTCAGCTGGGTTTTTTGAATAATCGGATCAGTTTTTTAAGACACTTTTTTTAGTCCTCACTCTTCCTCCATACATATTTTTATCTAGACAGTATTACCAATAAAATTATTGACTTATCTATATATTTTTTTGTACTTCAGAGCTTTAATTTATGAAATTACATTTCTTTATATATATATATATGAAATTAAAGTTTTAATTTAAAAAATGTAGGTATTCATGAAAATCTATAGTCCTATAGCAAGAGGAGAAGGTTCAAAGCACAGACAAAAAGGATTTATTTCAACTTTTATTTAGCTTAATTTATTGAAAAAATAATTTTAGATACAAGGTTTAAAATCTATATCAGTACAAACTGATACAGTTTAAAAAATATTCATATTGAATAAAGTCTGAAGTCTGGGTGTAGCAAGGCTGGTAAAGACTCATTAACCTTGACACAGTTATTTATTTTGGGTAGCAAAGGATTTGGTTTATATTAGAAGAATGTTTAATATGTACAAATATATCCTCACGTGATCAATACTTACAATTAGTATTTTTTAGTAATTTACCAGAAATATTCGTCATATAATTCAAAAAGAAGAACTACACAAAATGACAAATATTTTACAGGTGACAGAAATGCATAAATAACATTACTTGTTCTGATAAAAAAGGAATATAAAACATATATATAGAAAGAGTAAACATTCTTAAAGCCGAATAAAAAAAAAAAATCTACATTCCATTAAATACTTCAGCCATTTGTGTATTCCCAAATGAAGGTTTCATATACATGTGTTACTGAAGTAACTTTGAAAAGTAATAACTGTTTTAACCTTTCAGACAACTGTCACATTGTCATGCATAGCTTCCAGCTTCTCATAGAGTTACATGTAGCTGTCTTCAAAGGGTTAAGGGGAGGTTGGGAAATATATATAAAAAATGATTGAATCTCCAGCAGAAAAAGTTTCTAATAAATAAAAAGTATACTCTTCATATCTGGTGTGCTATCTTCCAACCAGCAACTTAAATGCAAAATAATACATATATATAGCTGCATGCTTTGTATTATGCAACTTTAAATTGCAGTTCAGAAAACCAATATGCATAATAAGTTTCCAAATTGAAATCTACACGCTTATAAAATAAGTAGATATCATAATTTAATGTACTAATCCAGCAAAAAAATAATAAATAATTAATTAAAAATCCTACATTAAAATGTGCATTATTTTTCACAAAATCTTTCAAATTTGCTAGACATATACTTAAATCATTTTAACATTTAAGATTAAATTGTTTTAAAAGTAGTTTCTTTCTTTTAACTGCTTCAAAAAACCCTCTGCTATCCTTACCTATGCTTTAATATAATGAAATTATGTACATTTAGATAATCGACATTTCTAACTTGAAGAATATTTTAAAAACATTTTTGAACTCATCCAAACAAATTGACCACCTTGATTTCCTATCTAAGTATTTAAAAACTAACAATTGACAGATTTTTTTTTGTTTATAAAAATTAATCAGAAACTTCGGAACATTAAAATTGCCTGAATTTTCTACTGATTCTATAGCCTACAAATTAGGCAAATAAT
>BGPR01006319.1:8382-57890 GCA_013235015.1 Araneus ventricosus | reverse complement strand
TTTTGATTATAGTTTTTCAGATGCAGGTGTGATTCTACTTATAATAAGGTCTCTATTTACAAATTCACATGATAATGCATTTTTTACCTTCCTTCAACCCTCTGACGCATTCAATTATTTTGAACTTTGATCAGGTTAAGGAATTGCTTTGAAAGTAAATTAATTGGAACTTTTTTTGGTATTAATCATATCTGAAACTTACAGATCTTGCTGGATTGTTTAAGAAAATAAAATAATCTAGCTTTTAACTGAAATTACGACAAAATAAACGAAAAAAGCCGTTGCAAATCACTCGGAGGTTAAGAAAGAAGTTGTTTGCAGATTTGCCCTCAATGAATCATCTACAATTTCTTTAAAACAAGCTTAGTTCTGTCATTCACCCACTAGTCAACAAATTTCCCAAAGTCTGATTTGCAGTAAGATCAGAAATTTTGTGCGTCTTAGTAACTAAGCTAAAATCCATCAATCTGCATTTGCTAGTGCGAGGATGCATTCAAAATTCAAACAGAACTTTTCATTAAATGTATCCATATTTCAATTTTCCAATCGGGACCCATTATTTTCAACTTTTGACCATTTTATATCTATATTTTTTTCTTTATTTCACTCAGGTAAACTCATCCATCTGAAATGCACAAAATTTATCTTGTGGGTGGAACCAATAGCTGTAAGCCAAGTTCAGTGTTGTAGGTGTTAAAAGACAAGAATTCGGTCAACAAAAATTTTGCCAAAATGGTAGCTTATCCAGCAATTGAACCCAATACCAGCAACTTCAGTATTGAAAAGGATATCACTTTCAAAAGGAAATTTACATTCATATAATCACACAGTTCTGAAATATCTAAATTTGTAGAGGAAAAAGAATTCTTTAAATTTCAACAATTAAGGAAATAACTTACCAACTCAGAATCACTCTTGATGAGCTTTGGTAACTGATGCTGCAAATTTTTAGCTGATTTAACAATGGATGGCAAAAGAACTTTGAAAAAAATGTTTTGCATATCCGTGTAACAATATTTAAAGATATAACAGGGTGTGGTTGAAGTCATATTTGAATTTCAACAAAGACAGGTATTTAATAAGAAACACACTGTTTTATTAAAAATTGATGAAATAAATAAAAACACCCTTTCTTTTCATACCTAGATAATCCTAACAGTTTCCAACTGAATTGGTGTATAATTTATTTTTTGATACTTATTTTTAAGTTATAATTCTGATTCGATGTGAAGTTAAAGGAATCTTGTATTCTTTATTTAAATATAAGGTTTTCTTGAACACTATTTTTTTCTTCTGAATTCTCAGGACACAGATTCAGCCCCATTTTGAACCTTCACCTGAACATGCTTTCTCCTTTCGGTAACACCTTTTTCCTTCAACTCAGAGCAATACGGAACAAAGGCAATGAGGAAATAATTTTAAGCTGCCCCTTTCTAATTATGACAGACACTAGAACATAACTAATAATAAAGAAAAGAATTTCAGAAAAATTTCAGGATACAGCTAACTACTCCTTAGAGGGTTTTTTTTAAAACCTATGCTCATCAGATTATTAATGTATGCAAATCATTTTATTAAACACATTTTTATAGAATTTATTTTGTTAAACTTGCATTCAATTAACAACAAAGCTGAGAAATTATAAAAAGTGATAAAAGTTAATAATTATTTATCTTAGTTCGAAATAATTCAAATTATGATAGGAACATCTAAAATTTCTTTCACTTTGTTTTACTAGATTTGTTAAATAATTGATTTAGAAATTTTAAAGAGAAAATGTTTTGAGATGCAGCACAACTGAACCATTGTTGCGTGTTAAGAAATTCTTACAAATTGCTTTATAATATGCATGTAAATTTTAAGAATTTATTCAGCACAATACAAAACAAAGATTACTAAGTTACAAGTTATACCTTGTTCAACTCTATAAAACTTTCAAAAGACAATACCTAATAAATCATCAGAAAACAATTGAACATAATCAAATGAGTGAATAAGTTTGATGATGCAATAAAAATCAAAATCTTAACAAAAAAACTTACATGAAACTTTGTGAACATAAAAATGACGAGAAATCTTCTCTGTAAGTCTTCTTAGAACAAAAATTACGAGAAAATTTGATTTTGATTATGGAAAGGTACTTTCATACATCTCAGATTAAGCTAAAAATATTGAGTTTATAAAGTTTCTTTTTTTTTTTTTCTTCCGTACTATTCAAATTTTATTTTATAGCCCATGCAGTCCAACAATTTTTTTAAAAAAATTAAGCATAGCGATTTTTATAAACGCGCAATTTGTCAAAAATTGCATTGCTTATTTGTTAGTATAATTTTAAACCGGCTTATTCAAGATCGTCAGCCAGTAGTTTTGATTTAAGCATGTTCGCATACTAGGTTTCTCTATCACTCCCAAAGCAATAGAAAACTAACATGCAATTTCAAAAAGTTTAAAAAATTGCAATTAATAAAAACGTTCATCACATTAAAAAAAATTTTTTTTAATGTTTAGTAGAGACTGATCCCTTAAAAATTATGGGCCATTTGATACATCAACAATCATTACATAAACATTAAACAATACAACCAAAAAGAGTAAGAAACCATTTTCTCAAGGCATATTTGACAAATAAAATATAAAGAAAATTTACGGGAGTCAGTGCCCTTAACAAAATTGATCATTATTTGTGAGTGCAGGTACACCTACCTGAGCGCAAGTCGGAACGCTCCCGTTTTTCACCGGATGAGAAAAACCATTTTTGTGAGACTTTTCTTTAGTTGATGGAGTGAAATCATAGTGAGAGTAACCGTTAGTTGAAGAATCGGGTTTGTCGGATGATATTAACATAATTTAAAAGTTCAGAAAAACGTAGACACAACACAAAACCCAGGACACATAAACAATCACACGACCATATACCACGCCTGCTCTGGCGGAAAAGGAATAACAATTCACTTGCTTCACTTCATAGAAACGTTCTGCGTGCGCTTATGTCACAGATTACGCGCGTATCTGCAAATATGGGCGTATCAGATCACGTGACTAAATATCGGCGCATAAAATAAAAATTGCGATCTTTCCCATTCGTTCCTAAGGAAGTCAGACGAGGGAAATTCTGACTCGTTTCTCAACAACCTGGCTGAGTGGAATTGTAAAATGGAGACGATAATTCGAATATTTTGAGACGTCTTACACAGCGGAAAGCAATAACAACGTATTAAAAAAGATAAAAAATTGATGATAGAGTGCAAGCTGTTAAGAGCCTCTGTCTTGTAAATGTGAATGTGAAACACTGATGTAGCTCTTTTTTAATATGACTCATGGTTTTTAATGGAATCTGATTTGTTTGCTTAGACGTTGTCTCTATCCTGATGCAGAAAATGGGCATTGCAAAAGATTTGGATAACACACTTATCTAATTCGGTATGAATGAACTCTCCGAATGCTTATTAACGATTATTTTATTGGAACCGGAAGGAAGTTAGTTGTGTCATTAACCGTGAATTGGAGAAGGCCAGAAAGATTTTAAGCAGAAGTGCCAATTAGCGGTTCGGTTTGTTTGACGTAAGCCGAAATACTTATATAAACTTTATGGAATTTTCTTTTTAAACATCTTAGAAGAAGTGAAACTAAATAGACCCAAGCCCTATTAAATATTTTCATAATTCTTTATAAAAATTCCATAACATAATAAATAATATTTATATGAAGAATTCGAAAAAGAAATGGATTCAATTCAAATTTATGAAAAACTTTATTTCCAGTTTTGAATGCTTAAAAATTTTACGAATTAATGCGTAAAAAAGGTTTTAAAAAATTAATGGAATTTTGCATTTCTACGACCTTACTTCTTTTTAAACTGACAGGAAAAATGTACTAAAATCTATCTCCTATATTTTTATATATTTATTATATGAATATTTTAAGGAAGTCAAAGGAGTGAAATAGAATGCGAAAAATTGGTTGTTAGAAAATTTGGTTTTAACTTGATGATTCCAATTCTTCCAATGATACTCTAAGAACCAGATGCATTCAGAAGCGAAATTCCTGGACAAAGATTTTTCGCGCGTTTTGCGATGAAATTACTTTACTTGATATTCACTCGTTTAGCATCCTTGCATGATGTTCATCAGGTAGTTGCTCCCTCTGTCCTTAACCAGTGTCAAAAGGAAGCGCCATGGGCTGGAGCAATTTGATGCCCCATCACAGCCTATGGCCCAAAGAAAATACTCATATAATAAATTATAGAAAAAGTAACCTATTATATTCTTACCTTACCGCCTTACAATTTTGCAAATAGAAAATTAAAATAAAATCAGTATAGTAAATTTTTAGGCGCCCTTATATCAACGACGCCCCTGGGCTATAGCCCAATTATCACTCTGGTCTTGCTCCCAACTGATTTTATCCTATATATTATTTTTCGATCGCACAATCACGGATTTTTGTCTTTTTCTACCATGTTTCTACTTTTTGTTAGACACTTACATAACATCTGCTTGTTCTTTGTTTAAAAATTTAGGAAAAACTTTTCAACAGACACACGTGATAATAATTTTAATTGCGTCAGTTTTATGAATAATATTTGCAATCTGAAATAGAGAAATAAATTTTTTAAAACATGTTTTTTAATCTGTGGATCACGTCTACACCTGGACACACACAATAATATTTTTGGGCAGCGTATAATCTGGTATTAAATTAGTCTGTTAAGTTCTCTGATGTCAGTAATTAAAAATAATAATAAAAAAAACTATTTTAGTTTAAAATAATTCAATCGAATTTACCAAATAATTAAATTAGGCTGTATTTCTTTTAGCATTTTTAATTAAATGATTCATTCTCGTAATTCAATTTCCTGTGAAAATTTAGCATTGCGGTCGGGAAAGATATTTTGAATAAAAATGACAGGAGAATTATTTAATGATCGAAATAAGACACGGATGGAAAAAGTTTCGGCTTGTGACATTCAGTTCCTAAATAAGTAGTTAGATCAATCAGTGGCGTAGCGACCGGGGATCATGGGGAGGTGTAGATGACCCAGTGGCCAGTTTTGGGAGATGCCATGGAGACAAAATATTACTATTTTTATGTCACATATTTAAACAAAATATAATGAGGAGTTATAAAAATGCCATTCTCTAAGGAACCGTTTTTTTTTTTTTTTAATTTCCATTACTGCCTAGGGAACCATTCACTCTTGCTAAGTCATTAATTACGACTGGGGGGGGGATATGTTCTTCTGGCGCCACTTACTACCTACGCCACTGGCCATGGTCACAAAACGCTCGCTGTTTATGTTACTTTGAGATCAGACTACTATAGGGTGCGAAAAAACTCGTCCTACCCCTCCCGAAGCCGATGCAGCACAAAGTTAAATAATTAATGATGACTGGGGGGATCGACTCGGCGCCACTTACCTCGCTACTACTGGCAGGTCACTGAAACGACTCGTGTTTTATGTTACTTTTTAAAGTCAAATACTATTAGGGTGCGAGAAACGATCCTACCCCCCGAAGCTGCACAAAGTTAACCACCATTAATGATGACTGGGGGGGCTATCATTCTTCTGGCGCCACTTACCCTCGCTACGCCACTGGCCATGGTCACAAAACGCTCGTGTGTTTATGTTACTTTTTAAAGTCAAATACTATCAGGGTGCGAAAAAACGTCCTACCCCCGAAGCCGTGCACACAAGTTAAACCATTAATGATGACTGGGGGTGGGGGAATCATATTTTGACCCGCGTGCCACTTACCCTCGCTACGCCACTGAAATCAAGGGCGTCAAACTCGCAGGCCGCGTTGCACATGCTTCTCACAACGGATATCTTTGCTACTCAGCAAACATAAGAGTATGTAACAAAACGTTTAAGAAAAATTTCTTAGTTAAATTTTTTAAATTCTTAATTATATTCCTGAACAAATTCTTGTAAGTAATTTTTTTTCTTTGTTTTCTTCGATTTTCTCCATAGATATAGAATCAGTAGCTAACCATATGGAAATGGGGGTAATCGAGATCCACTGCTCTTCAGATTTGAGGACAAAATTCAGTGAATTTGGGATGCCTGAGTCTTACAAATATTTGCCATCCAGGTTTGAAAATATTCGAAAATTGGCATATGAAAGTACTTATCAGTGCGAGCAATAATTTCCACTTATGGAAGAAAACAAGTTGCCTATCAGATCCAGAACTAGTGACATTCACTTTGGATCCATTTTGAAAGTAATCACTGCGGACAAGACATCCCTCGAAGTAGGAAAGATAGCAACGAAAAAAGAGATACCAAGTGTCAGGAAGAAAGCATGAACTTTATCCATATCCTTGTTCATTTTTATACTGCGTTTTCGACGTAAACCGACGTTCCTAGAAAATTGAAGGGTTTTATTTATGTTTTTTTTTTTTTTTTTCATTTTCGGGCCGCATAAACTTAAACTTTGTTTATTTGACCCGTGCTAGCATCTGAGATTAATTGGGCTAGATGCAACTTACCGACACATTCACTATAAAAAATTAGGTATCGTTGCAGAGTAACTGTCGAGGAGACCAGCCGAAGTGTCCTCTTCTCTACCTTGTATATTTACACAATATGGAGGATATTGCGTTCAGCTTCGTACTATAGCGGAGAGAATAGATAGTGAATTTTGGAACACTTCTTTAGGAACAAAAGGACCTAGAATTTAACACAGATATACATTTTTAGTGTCAAGGTTACATACCAAATTTCATTTATCTAGCTTTACATGTTGCGTCCTTCTTCAGGAGCTTTCTTCAGGAAAGGCATCCTTCGCCCCACCTGATGGCTGCAGGTTGGTTTTCCTGCATGACTGTAATTTACTTGGCACTCTCTCTGTACGTGTCCCTTTTTATTGCACTTCCAACAAGTCACGTTCGGATTTCGTTGAGGCGTGTTTTTCTTCCCAGCAGCAAGTCTGTCCACTAATTTTTCCAACGCTCTCAATGGAGATTCAAATTTATTATCGTTTTCCTTGCCGATGTTATCCTCCATCTTTCTTGACCTTGCTTGCGTGGAGATCTTTGAACAATTTTCGCAGCCTCGTATTTCATACTATATGCCAGAGCCAATTTCAAATATCTAAAGTCCATCAACCCCGTTGAAAGTTGCGTGTCTTCGTCTCTGATGGCATCGACGAAGAACTGGACCGCCAAGCTCTTCCAAGCATTCAGAGGGCACTCGGCGTAGGCCAGACTCATTAGTCGTTCCACATCGACGGCTAATACTTGAAGATTTCCCCCTTTCTCTCGTCTTGTTTTCAGTTAAATTCTGTAAAACTGGATGAGATGGCTGTCTCCAAACCGGGATTCTAGAGCGTTTTCAATAATCGTCAGGACCGTCAACTTTTCAGCTGGAATTCCTTGCAGGATCTCCGCCGTAGATCCTCGAAGAGCGGCTACGAGCTGACTGGCTTTCACACGATCCGTCTATCCGTTAGTAGAACTCACAACGTCGAATTGGGTCTTGAAAATAGACCATAACGTTAGCCCGTCGAACATCAAGAGCTTGACTGTCGGTCTGGAATACAGGATTTCTGGGCTTGCCGGGAAATTGTTCGATCTATCCTCAAGTTCACTAATTCTCTTTTCGATATCGTTGATCTTGTCTTGGACTTTGCCCTCTACTTCCTCGATCTTCCTTTGAACTTTGCAATTCAAGTCTTCAATCTCTCCTTTTATGGCTTGGACAACTTCTATTTTCTTTAACCAAATTTTACATGATCCTTCAATTTGACTCTCGGCGTGTGCTTGGATCTGGTTCATCATTTCTTCTTGTTCTTTCTTCATTTGCTCTTGTCCGGATCGCATCTCTTCCTGTCCAGCTTCCATTTCTTCTCTAATTCGGCCTGTCCAGTCTTCATCTCTGCCATCATGGCGAACAGCTTCTCAATTTTTTCATCCATAGCTCTGGTCAAAGGTCTGGTCTGTGTCATCCACAGGAAAATCAAACACCCCCCTTCTGACTTCAGTGTTACGAAAAATCGTCCGGTGGGTGTACGGCCCAAACAGTCCAACAAGCAGGATAATGGAGAGTGACGCTTTATTCAGGAAAGACGAAACACAGGTAACAGGAAAAACACAGTACTTGCACAACTTGGCAACACTATCAAACACCAAATCACTAATAATAACAGTAATAGCACGAACGATAGAGCTCAGCGTCTAGCAGCTGACCAACTAGCAATACGAACAAGACTCCAAAGAGATTCTTCGCGGGACTGACAGGGCGTGACGTCACATGGAAATTTCTGGAGATATCTGGATCTCGGCTCCTAATAGAGATATCGAGAAAATTATCTTATTTTCGGCAAACTTCGATTTGTCACCGAAGTCGCCAAGGTCAGGGATCCAAGCCCGGCCATTGCCGGCTTTCCATACTTACCCCTGTAAAACTCTCTTCCCAACCATAAAACTAGCAAGGCAGGAGAGCGACACTACATTTTTGTAACAATATTTTCCCAGTCTTCAACAACAATCAACCAAACGATAATGAGATTAATTTTTCAGTTTAAAAAATTGAAAAGTTACTTCCAAATATGTTGAAAGACCCAAGCAAGCACATATTGCATTTTTTTAAAGACATTTTTGAGCGAAATACTTTTTTTTAGATTCTTAAAATTCGCTTTACCAGAAATAACGAAATAGGGCTTGTTTAAATATGGATTTTGTACTTCCAAATAAGAAACTCCTTTAGAGCGTCCATCCCTCTGAGTGGCCAGTTTTCCTTAGAACAGAGGGTGGCCGTCGTAGAGAGGTTTCACTCTATGTGAAAATACTGAGTCTTAAAAACAGAAGAAAGAAATATCACGTTGACACTTAATCGGCAGAAGAAATCTTAAGCAGAAAAAAAGGGGAATGTCGTTTGAAGAAGTAATTTTATTACCCTGTGAGTTCTGAAATTTTATGCTGATGTTGATTTATTTTGGAAAAAAAGGAGCAACTGCGATTTTCTGGCTTTCGAGTGAAAAGGGTAGAAATAAATCCTACTGAGAAACGCCAAATAATTTAAACATGTCAAAGAAAATATCATTACAACTACTAAAATCAGTGAAGAATCCGTTTTTCATGTAGATTAGCAAATTCACTTCTACCAATAGAAAATCCAACATGAACGAAGCTTAATGCATTGAAGTATAGCATTTTATTGAAATCGTCATACTAAAAATAGCTTCTTCTGGAATAATCTATAATATAAAACAGGAAATACACGTGTCTGTCACAAGAACTCCTCCCAAACGGAGAACGGTAGAGAGACATGAAATTTGCACACGACATTCTGGGGTACATTTCTAGGTCAATTGTGCTATTTTCAACTTTCGGAATTAATTAGTTCTTACGATATTTAATTAAATAACGAAAACTAGCCACTGTTAAACCTAAAGTTTAGAAGTTTTTTGTGAATAACTTCTGAAATATTTATCAAACGACAATTATTTTTACACCACCCTAAAGAGCAAAATCAAAAATTTTTTGATCATTTTAATTCTATAGCGGTACAATGTTTTCTCTAATCTTAATTAACATTTCAAAATTCATTTTAAAAACAATTTGTAACAATTTTCTCTATTGTTATAAAATTAAATTCAAACCAATCCATTATTTCGTGAAATATTTTATTCACGTACTTTTGACACTAGTAAAATTATGATAAGAAAACATTGCTTTCTTCGGACATTCAACTCCAAAGTAGACGTTTTATTTCCGGTTTTATGTCTGAGCATACATACTATATTTTTACTATGCACTTGCAGTAATTCAATAACGTTAGTTTGATTACTATGCGATGTTCCGTGTTTAATTTTTAAATGAGGCTAAAATTATGCTAAATTACGAGGTTATTCGCCAATAACTTCTGAAATACTTATCGCACCAAAATTAGTTTTACACTATCTTAAAGAGCAAAACATAATCTTTGAATTGATACTGATTTTATTGCGGTACAATTTTTCTTTAATTGTAATTAAAATTTAAAAATTCATTTTTAATACAATTTGCAACAGCATGCGCGCTTTCTATTCTTATAAAATTAAATTTAAGCCCATTTATTCATTCATATGTTTTTGTCACTGTTAAAGTTATGATAAGAAAATATTGCTTGCTTTCTTTGGACATAAACTCCAAGGCAGAATTTTTCCCCCCGTTTTATGTCTTAGCAGATACCCTTTATAAAAAGTCTGCACAGTAATCCAGTGACGTTACTTAATGATGTGTGATGAGAGTTGGTAAATTTTCACAAATTTTTAATTGATCCTAATGAGTGTGTTAAGTCTTTCAAGGTTATTTAGTCTGGTTCCTATCGAAGGGAGAGAACCTAGGGAGAAAAAAAAGTTGTTTTAACGGTCTATCTGTCACCAGAACTCCTCATAAATGGTGAACGGTAGCGACCTGAAATTTGCACATGACATTCTGGGGTGCATTTCTAAGTCAACTGAGCTTTTTCCAACTTCCAAAAATAATTATTTCTTAAGAAATTTAATTAAAAAACGAAAATTAAGCCAATGTTTAGCCTTTTTACTCAGTTTTTCTCCAATAACTTCCCTGAACGAAGATGATTTAAATAAAATCTTAAAGAGCAAACAATTGTCTTTTTAAATGACATACAATCTTTCCCCCCAATTTTAATAAACGTTCTAAAGTTCATTTCAAACACAATTTGGAAACAATGCTTTCTATGTAGTATTGTAATTAAATTCAAACCAATTTGCTGTTTTATCAAATCCTTCATTCCCCTTGCTTTTTACCACTGTTAAAGTTAAGATAAAAAATATTGTTTTCTTTGAATATCAACAGAAATGCAATTTTTTAAATTCTGTTCTAATTTTGTATCATGTGCCTCTTCCAATATGTATTCAACGCAATCAAATGACGTTAATTACTTTATCTATGCGATGTTTCATGTATTTTTGAAATTAATATTTAAGAGATCCTAATGAGTGTGCAAAATCCTTGAAGATTATCGAGTGCGGTTCCTAGCGGAGGGAGAGGGACTCAGGAGAAAAAGGAAGAACACTAAGCGGTGTTTTTTCAGTCAGTCACACAAACATTAAAAAGAAAAGAATCGTACGCCGGATAATAGCAATAAAAACAGAGATATGAAAGAGGTTCTGTTGTTGCCGTAGCAATGATGGGGTGGAAAAATGGCGCATCAAGTAGTGCTAGATTCGTGCCAGGCTGTTCAAACTACGGAGAGAGAAAAAAAGGGCTTAATTGCTGGCCGAGTGGGTCAAACAACAGGGCGGTGGGCGACCGAAAATCAAACAAAGACTCTGCTCCGAAAAACTTTTTTATTAAGTATAAGTACTTTTGAAAATATTTTACCCCGTGAAACGCCGTGTATATCGGCTAGTACTGCAGTTAAACTTTGATTAACCGTTACTCGCTTAACCGCCATCGTCGAAATTACGTCTAATACACATTTCTGTGTATTACTACTCTTATAAGAAGTTTATATTGATCGTTTAGTAAAATTAAATACATTATGTAATTATGTTTTGTTCGCTTTTAAAAGATTTTATTTTCATTTTGGTCACAAGCCAGCAGAGAAATCACGTTGCTGTGCATATTGTTACAAAAGTCTTATCGTGGGTGCATGGTGTGAACAGTCCAACACGCAGGATAATGGAGAATGAAGGTTTATTCACAAATATGCAAGAAAACACGTCGAAAAGGTACAGGAAAAAATAGTTCTTGCACAGATTACCAATGTAAACAGACAGCAATTCACAGGTAATAACAGTTCAGCACTTTGATATTTAGCAACACAAACAGTCAGCAGATAACTAATAACGACAATAACTGCACTTTCAATAGCGCTCAGCTCACCAGCTTCCTAGCTCGCACTGCAGACGAAACTCTAAAGTCGTTCCCAATGGATCAACTCACTCTTCCTCTGATCCAGGCGTGGTCCTTATATACTCTCTCCGACAGGCCGTGACGTCACATGGAGTTTCTCGTATATTCAAGCGTATTCCCTTTTCTAATAGAAATATCGAGAAAAGGGTTTCATTTTCTGGAATCATCTATTTGTCGCCAAGTCACCAAAATGGTCGCCAAGTTCGTCGCCAATGCCAGGGATCCCGGAACAGCCGCTGCCCGTCACTCCATGCTTAACCTTGTAAAACTCTCTTCCCAACCATAAGACTAACATTGCTGGGAAGCGACTTTCCGTGTTCGTAACAATATGTATTAAGAGATTTCTGCTATCCTTCTATTCTTGTTATCCGTCACAGCTCTGGTCCGGGCGGTGACAGCTAATCGAAGTTTCACTGCACTTTTAAAACCAGGATTGTTTTCATCTTACACATTACAGCGTACTTAAATCATTACCTTTCATCTTATACATTACTGTGCGTTTTGGATTTAATTTCGCATTATAGAGGAGATAATCGAGTATTTACATTTCGAGTGTACAATTTCTCCTCGACCGATTGAGTTCAAAAACTAGAATACAAAGCAGAAAATACACGTGTTTGTGTGTCTGTCACAAGAACTCCTCCTAAATGGTGAATAGTAGCGACATGAAATTTGCAAATGCCATTCTGGTGTCCATTTCTAAGTCAAGTGTGCTATCTCCAACTTTCAAAATTAATTCATTCTTAAGATATTTAATTAAATAACAAAAATCAAACCAATTTTCAGCGTTTTCGCTCAGTTTTTCACCATTGATTTCCGAAATAATTATTGCACGAAAATGATTTTTATGCCATCTTGAAAAGCAAAAAAATTATCTTTTAAATACACTCCGCTCAGAAAATAAGCAACAAACACAAAAAGACGCGGTACACATGCAAAACGGTGAATTAAAACACGTAATTTATATATGAGGTAGAGTTTGCATCGCCGAATGCAAATAGGCAACCAAAATTAGAATAAAACGCAATCCCGCGGTCACAGCGCAACGCCTTAAAAAGGGGCTCGCCGGACCTATGCTTACCTAGTTCGCAACCTATGGACATAGTTCGCAAGCAGCGATAGTTCCTCGGAATCCGAGACAGCTAAACCGGAAAGCATGAGTAGAAGAAACCATTTGCACGATGAGATACGTTGGAGGGCTGTCGGTATGTTGCAAGCTGGTGCAAGACAATCTGCTGTTGCCAGAGAGCTGAATGTGCATCGTAGTGCCATCCATAGGCTGTGGAACCATTACCAAAGGGATTAAAACTCCAGTAGAAGACGTGGGTCTGGACGCCGGAGAATCACCACAACGGCAGACGATCGCTACCTGTTGCAATGTTCCAGACGCCGGAGGACACTAGCAGTGCGACAGCTGGCGTCTCAGCTCTCTGCTGCTGCAGGAAGGCCCATATCCCGCCAAACTGTGTCGCGCAGACTGAATGAAGGAGGACTGTTCGCACGACGGCCTGTTTTCTGTGTGCCTTTGTCAACGGCGCACGTCAGAGAGCGGTTGCATTGGGCCAGTAAACATCGCAGTTGGACACCAGAGCAGTGGGGCCACGTACTCTTTACTCATGAGTCTCGATTTAACATCCAGAAGGATTCCCGAAGGGCAATGATATGTCGAGAGCCAGGGACACGCTATCGGGCGCCAAACAGCGTCGAAAGAGTTCATTACAGAGGTGGCGGGTTACTTGTCTGGTCAGGGATAGCAACGAACGGCCGCACCGACCTCTACGTGTTCGCTGGGGGGGTTCCGTCACAGCTGTCCGATATTGCGACGAAATCCTACACTCTCTTGTGCGGCCTTTTATCGCTGCAATGGGTACCGACGCGATATTTATGGACGATAAAGCCCGTCCTCATAGAGCACGATTGGTGCGGAGTTATCTGGAGAGTGAAACCATTCCACAGATGGCGTAGCCTGCTAGATCACCGGACCTGAATCCCATAGAGCATGCCTGGGACATGTTGGGAAGACGGATTGCAGGTCGCAGTGTGCCGCCAGGCACCCTCCACGGGCTCCAACAAGCCTTACTACAGGAATGGACATTGCTGTCACAACAAGCGATCAACGACACTATTGCCAGCATGCCTCGTCGTTGTCAAGCATGCATTTCAGCTAGAGGGTATCATGCCCGGTATTAGCGTATGGTTCCATTGCACATTATGCCTACCAATTTTGGCTGTCGCGCCGAGACGGCCCCAATATATGTGCTTTTGTTTGTCTTTGCTTTATTGTTTGATATGTGGTCTAGTAATGCCACACCTACCTCGTGTACGACTTTCACGCATATCCATTAAATTGTTTTTGTTTTATTCCGAGTTTTGCCTTCGTTGCTTATTTTTTGAGCAGGAGTGTAATACCAATTTTAATAAAATTTCAAAATTAATTTTAGACACAATTTGTAACAAAGCTTTCCATTGCTGAGATTAAATTCAAACCCATTTTATTTTTTCATCAAATTGTTCATCCAAGGTTATTGCCTGTGTTAAAGTCACGATGAAAATACAGATTTCACATAACCTCCAAGGCAGAATTTTCACTTTCGCTTTTATTTCATAGCGAACACACCTTTTGTTATGGAGGCACAACAATCCAAAAACGTTAATTTAGCTGCTCTCTCTATGCAATATTTCGTTTAATTTTTATTGATCCTAATCAGTGCGTAAAGTAATTCAAGGGTACTGAGTCCCATTCCTACCAAATGGAGAGTATCAAAAGAAGAAACACAATACGGTGTTCTTCCGATCAGGCGCACCAACACCAAAAAGAAGAGAGTGGTACTTCAGGTCAGTGGCGAATCCAGGGGAGAGGATATGGGGCTGCAGTCCCCCCCCTCAAGAGCTAGAACAGAATTCTTTATTTTATTTAAACTCACTACAGAACAGAACGCCGTCTCTTACCCCCGTACCCGTGACCAGACAGGTCTACAGCTGTTTTTTTTAAATCTCCCTTTAAAAAAAGTGAAAACATTTCTTCCTGGTTTTTGACAGGCTCGAAAGTTTTCCCACTTCTGTTGTCATTCCACTCGCATTCGCAGCGTTGACACGGTCAAAAACATGTTTTTGCTAGTTGTTTCATTGTGTTTTTTGTTACATTATCGAAAGCATTGTAGCGTTCTTTATGATTCTTATTGTCAAGTGAGTGAAGTTAAAGTGTTTTGATTTACATATGCCATAAGTTTTGACATTCGTCACGACGATGCCTCAGCCCCCACCCCCCGACCAAATCCTGGATTCGCCACTGCTTCAGGTCATAGCAATAAAATCCACGATATGGATGTACTTCTGTTGTCGTCTTAGCAGTGATGGGGAGAGAGAAATAAAATTCCAAGGGTTGCTAGACTCGCGTCAAGTGGTTCAAAGTACGGAGGCAAAAAAAGAGAGGGCTTTAGCTGCTAGCCGAGAGGTCAGACGACACGAGAGAGGGGGAACGAAAATCAATGAAAGCTGCAGCAGCAAAAACTGTTTAATCTAGTTTAGAGTGTTAAAAGTACTTAGATTTGAAAACATTTTTATCTCGAGTAACGCCGGATATATCAGGTAATATAATATACGTAGAATGCAAGCCTAGATCCCATGTGAGATGAAGTGTGCAGTTTCGTAGACAGATGGAACACAGTTGTGCTATTTTAAACATTTAATTATGACGAGACAAACATGTAGACCAGGGATGGCGAACCAATGGCACGCGACACAATATTTTGGGCACGCCACCGATCACAAAGTTCACTATGAAACATATTACGAACGAACGCGAGTTGATCCTACGCTACGCTTTTCAGAATGAATAACATTAAAGACTCGCTTAGAAACCGTTTGACAGATGACTCCAGTTCAGCATGCATTCTGCTAAAAGTAACATCTTGCAACCCTAATATCAGTTATTTGTCATCTAATCTGCAACAACAGAAGACACACTAATGTTACTTTAATTTGAATTACGCGTATAACTGAGACATTGCAAAATGTATTTTTTGTAGTAAATAAAGAGTTTTGAGTTAATAGTATTTAGTATTATAATTTCCCTAATAATAACGAAGTCAAACGTGTCTATTCTGGTACCCCCGGTTGGGTTGAGAGACGTCACTTTTTTGGCACGTTAACAACGGGAAAAGTGACGTCTCCCAACCCAACCGGGGGTACCAGAATAGACCCCAAAATTATTTGACGGCGCGTCTATGACCTCATTAAACATTTTTTAGAAAAAATGGCACGTTGATACATAAAGGTTCGCCACCCCTGATGTAGACGGTTGAAAGATAAAGTGGGAGAATTAGGAGGGCGGGTGCTGCCCTCTACATCAAATTAAGCTAATTAATCGTCACGGCAGTTCTGAGCGGCATGCTCCGTCGCGCAATCGAACAAAGTCTGTTCCAAACAAGAGCGAGATCAGTCATGTGACGTGACGTCAGCTGGTAGAGCCACAGAGAAAGAGTACCAGCGGTCTCACTCCGGAGTTTGGTTAACTATCGCAGCGCCACCTACGCTGGACAGTGTTTATGAAGAGAACTACAAACCATAACACGGCGCCGTTTATTGTATATCGAACGAAAAGCAACCCGCAGAGAGAGACTCTTTCTCCGTGGGTAGAGCGTTCAGTTTAGAAAGTGGACGGAGCGCCTCCTGGCGGTGCGTGGGCGGGGATCCCTACATATATCTACACTTCTGGTGTCAAGACCACCTGCGAAATTTTATTTATTTCACTCGTTGTGTTTCTATGGTGGTCATATGCAGAGAGACGGTCTATCGCATAGACGGTCCTTTCGTTATCCGGTTCAGCACACAATTAGATGCAAAAGCACAATTCTAGCATTAAAGCCATATACCAAATTTCATTTACCTAGCTCTTTGCTTTTTTGAGTTATCGCGTTTACATACGAAGAGATAGAAAGCCAGAGAGTCGACTGTTGACGGATTTCGTCCAAAATTTGAGACATCTACAATTTTGATGCAATAAAACATTGAAACTGTTTGTCTAGCTCGTTACGTTTTTTGAGTCACCATGTTCGTAAACATAATTACAACCAGAGGGAGTGGTCTCCCCTAAACTTTCTCGTATACTTTCCCAAAAAGGCTCTGTTTCCCTTCCCCCCGCGTGGATAAAAACAATTCGAACCTACTGTAACCCAGAATCCACTGACTATCAGAAGGTTTCTCATTGTGATTGCAAAATATTTACGTAAAGAATCAAATTCAGAGAGATGCATAGCGATTAGATGCGAACCGATTTTCCACTCTTACCGTCTCAAGGACAAAGTGGCGTAATCCTTCCTTTATAATCCATACATTGAACAATGATGTATACGCTGCAAAATGTTTAATACAGTTCAAATTCTTTAAGAGGGCAATTCCTTCATAACATGTTTGATAAAGATCAATTATGAAAGCACAATCAAAATTAAATAGGATGTATAGAACCATCATAGCATACTTATAGAAAAATATAGTTCATACAAGCTAGAATAATAAAAGACGCCAAATCAACTTCCGTCGCAAGTTATCCTATGTTAGGACCACGCGTGGTTTGAAGGATCAGAACAAATAAAATCCCCTGCGCATTTTTTTGCGCAACAGGACCTGGCGAGACGCCCTAAATGTTTGCTTCCTCACAAAATCTCGCCGCCAGAATTGGTTTTTGGCAAACTGCCAAGTTTTCGGAGTGTCCCTTCTTTGCACAGGCATTGTACCAGAACGCATGCGCATGGAGTTGAACAAGTGTGCGATTATACAGACCGACAGACAGTCAGCCCGTTGACGGATTTAGCCCAAAATTTTATACCGACCTACATTCATGACGATAAAACTGTGTACCAAATTTTATCCATCTAGCTATTCAAGTTTTTGAGTTATAGTGTTCAGTACTTCGGACATACAGACAGACTTCCCGCTGACGGATTTTGTAGAAAATTTTATAGAAACCTACAATTCATGTTTAAAGACCACATACCAAATTTCATCAACGTATCTCTAATAGTTTTCGAGTTATCGTGTTCACAGACAGACATAATTCCAAAATTGTGTTTTTCGGACTCAGGGAGGTCTAAAACGTGGATATTCGTCAAAATCTCGAGTTCGAATTTTTTGACGATTACATAACTTTCTCTTTGTATACTTCGTATACGAGAAAGTAAAAATCGTATATTCAGGCTTAGGGCAATCTGAGTGTAAAGATTCTCCAAATCTGGAGGTCGAATTTATTTTTAGCGAATATATTTCCTGTGCAAAGTATACGAGAAAGTAAAAATGAAAGTAAGTTTCAAGTATCTCCCTGCAATAGAAGACTTGTAATCTAGATAAGATACGGAAAGAATAAAACAGAAACAATTCTGAAGCAGAAAAATGAAAGTGAATGATACGCCACTCATTATGATTTTCACTGAAAGAATATGGATCTGTAGCTGAACACTTCCAAAAAAACTTATGGAAAAACTAGAAAAAAATATCTAACGAAGTGATTTTATCAATTTCTTTATTGTTAACATACGAACATGCAGACTGACGAAGCAATTTGTATTTCTGTATTGCGCAGTTCCTTGATTTTAGGGACAGAAATACATGTTATAAACTAAAAGAAATGGGAAGTATAGATCAAGAAAATATGCATCTAAAAAAATTTCAATATATTTATTCAGAAATTAATTGTGAAATCGGCTATCCAATATCTAAACACAGGGTGTTCATTAATTATTGTCGGGTTTTCCGTACCTCATAACTTTCGAATAAAAAATATCACACAAAAACCGATTACGTATTCGTAAATTACAACGCAAAGAATTTTAAGTGGCAACAATGCGATCTTAGCGCATTTGCAGTCTGGGTAATTATGACGTCATAAATAAAAATGGCGACCGTGCAAGAAAAAGCAATGTGTGTATTGTGGTTTTTCGAAACTAAATTTGGTTTGGGGGTTTGTCAAGACCATTGTGTACAAGACTCCTGTGCCCTCCCTTGATGAACTGAAGCGCAGAATTGTTACTGCGATCCAAAATGTTACCCCGCAAATGCTGGAGAACACATGGAGGGAAATCGAATTTCGTCTCGATGTGTTACGAGCCACGAAGGGCAGCCATGTGCAGATTCATTAATCTTTTTAATATCATTAATGAAATTCTTTGAGTTGTAATTTACGAATACGTAATCGGTTTTTGCGTAATATTTTTTATTCGAAAGTTATGAGGTACGAAAAACCCGACAATAATTAATGAACACCCTGTATTTAAAATAATTGACAAAACCAGAGTACCATTCCCCCAGCCCCAACCACAGGACCTATTTCGATAATTTTTATTTCACATGGAAGCTTATGACGTCTAGATATCTCATCAATGGTCACCTGCCCTCCAACACCCTCCATTTTTGTGAGAAATGGAAAAAAAACTTCTCCACTGTACATTCTCTATGTGGGAAAAACCATGAAACAGTCCCCCAACCCAATCACTGCACCGATTTCGACCATCTTTATTTCATGCGAAAGCTTATGACACCTAGATATGTCATGGATGCTCGCCTGCCATTCACCCTCTTTCATTTTTGACTTTCTCGTATACGAAGTATACAAAGGGAAAGTATTGTAATCGTCAAAAAATTCGAACTCGAGATGTTGACGAATCTCCACGTTTTAGACCTCCCTGAGTCCGAAAAACACAATTTGGGAATTATGTCTGTCTGTGAAGACGATAACTCGGAAACTATTAGAGCTACGGGGATGAAATTTGGTATGTGGTCTTTACACATAATGTGTAGGTTTCTATCAAATTTTGGACAAAATCCGTCAAAGGGAAGTCTGTCTGTCTGTATGTCCGATGTCATGCGAACACTATAACTCAAAAATTTGAATAGCTAGATCAGAGGTTCCCAACCTATGGTACGCGTACCCCTGGGGGTACGAAGGAATATTTGGGGTACGCGAAATCAAGGTTGGTAATGGCGGAAAGAAGGAAACATAAGGAATTTAAAAAAATTACGTGATTTTGTTTTCCCAAGTTAATACTTGTTATTTAATAACTATTAGTACCACTTGAATAGTTGATTATTTCTTAGTGCAATTTTTTAGCTATCCTTATAGGTTAACGCGAAATTATTACAATACTGATTTCATGTGTTTTGGCGTTGAAATCATACTGTTGTAAAAATGCAATAAAATGTCAAAAAAAAGTCCAGCAAATGTTATTAATTCAAGTCATTTGACTCTTAAGCTTACCTAACCCCTTAACATCACTGATAAAAACTTCTTTGCATGACGGATGGTTGGTGTGTGTGGAGGGGAGGATACAGCAGTAGGGGTACTCGAAAATATAGAGACTAAACAAGGGGTACGCGAGGGAATAAAGGTTGGGAACGCCTGAGCTAGATGGATAAAATTTGGTACACAGTTTTATCGTCATGAATGTAGGTCCGTATAAAATTTTGGGCCAAATCCGTCAACGGGTTGACTGCCTATCGGACTGTTTAATCGCATACTTGTTAAGCATTCGTTTCAAAACTGATCTCCATGCGCATGCGTCCTTAGCAGTCTGGTACCAAACGGGAGGATTACGTCAGTTTGTCCTTGAGACGGAGTTTGTGATAGATGTTTTATCTGACTGTCTTGTTTTCGCTCGCTCGTATAATAGCGTATCTTGCTGGAGTGTGATGGAAAATAAATATTGCTAAGTTTTAATACATATATAGGCATCTCTTTTTATACGATTCTTCACTTAAATATTTTACTATCACTATAATCTACAATGAAAAACCTTCTGATAGTCATTGCATTCTGGGTTACAGTTGGTTCGAACTTTTCATCAACGCAGGGGGAAGGGAAATGACAAATTTTTGAAAAGTATACGAGAAAGTTTAGGGGAGGCCACTCCCGCTGGTTTAAGATATGTCGCAAAATAAAACTTTGACAGAGTCTATCAGCCTCTACAACCGCCAATTCGCCAATTTATTTCGCCAAGTTGCAAGCGTAGCTACAGGCCCTTAATATTACGGGAGAACAGCTGGTCGCCAAAGGAAGATAAATAATAAGAAAATTAGAGAAATCAAATTTTAAATAACGCATAAAAATTTATTTTGAAAGAAGTAAAATATCACGAGTGAAGTGCACAAGCATTTTTGTTCGCATATAAAACCCTCCATGATAATTTAAGTTTCTATTCTTGTCTAATTTTTTGCTTTAATAAGGAAAATGTCAGACAGACTTGAATAAATCACCAAACAAAAAAAAAACTGCGCCAAGTTTTATTATTCAGCGAAAAATACTCAACCTTGTCATAAAATTCCCACCATATAATACGTTACTGCATGAGTGTAAATCTTCTTACAACTATAGAACAATTTGAAAAATGCAATGTTCTTAATGATTTTGATCGAATTAACTAAGCGATTTTAGTCGATGATTTCAAAATTAAATATAACTGAGAAAGACAAAATAATTTTTCCTACAAAGGTAATCAAACTTTATTTTCAGGAAAGCATCCTGACAGTTAACTGTGAGAAAATATTTTAATAAAACTTTTAAATAAGAAAAAATGTAATTTTAAATATTCCACTTTGGTACTCATTGCATTGCATGTAAAAGTTTCAATGAACCTATTACATTCAAATAATACTTAATTTAAATTTAATTAGATTTCAATAATATAAATTTTAAGAAATAAGTTTCTAATATTTGACGTAATCTGACAAAGATATTCGTTTGAGTGTCAGTGCCAATGTATTTTTTTCTCAACTTGAGTGTTAAAAAAGGACCTTGCGAAAACATGGGACTTTTAGCTAAGAATTTAGCTAGCAGAAGTTGCTTAAAATTAGGTTTAGGAATGAGCTGTTAAATGATTTGTCACATTTTGAGGTTGCAATAAAAGACTTCAAACAAAAGATTTCAGTTCAGACTGTCTCCGGGTCGTTTATGGGTTTAGTAAACTGTCCAAATTAGTGTAGCAGTTTATTTTAGGTTTGCGTTACAAAAATAATTTTAGAAATGGAACAAACATAAAGAAGAGAATATTTCATATGACGCACTGCGTTCCATCACTCGACTGAAGTTCAAAACTTCAGAGGGCGCTGCCTCTGATGTCAGTTATGGTTAACGTTACAAGAGCGACTACACCATTTAGTAATCGCATGTGGGTATTCATGTTTCCCTTCATTCTGATCTAAGAATGTTTGAGACCTGATGATTGGATTAGGACGACTCTTGATTTGGTCGAAGAAGTTCCTATACAGCTTTTGAATGTAATCTTCAATTTTATCAATTTTCAAGTCGTTATCTAGGATATTATTTCTCCCGTTCTATGGCGCATTTTTTATAATTAGGCCTTCCTAAATCTTCAGAAAAGTACGAGACATTTTTTGTAAACTGAAATGTACCTTTGAGAATTGTCATTTTTAGAGAAACTTATTACTTCAAAACGATGTGAATAAAAGTTTAAAATACATAAATTTTCTTTATTTAAATTTAATTTAATTTTCTAAATTTCTTTATTTAAATTTTCGTTCTTTACGTAGGACAAACAATTTCGTAAATATCCAGATGATTAGTCAAATAAATTTGGCAGTACGGCAACAAGACGATTCAGGTCTTTCCAATGAATCTCTTCCATAAATAAATCCATGTATTTTATTAAGGGAAACTTTTATTAAATTTCATCAGTTGTCTGACCTAAAAGCTAAACGGACATTACATTTTTCAAAATCAAAATTAATTTTAAGTAGGGATTCGAAAATAATCTATGAATATATTTAAATCTATGGATATATCTAAATCTGTGGATATATCTAAATCTATGGCTATATTTATTCGTGTGTTTTATAAGAAAATGATTGTTTCACTTATTTTAAGGGAAAAAATAAATGTAGCTACTGAATTTTGTTATCTAGGGCAGAGTCGCCAAATTTGGAGCTACTGAACATTTTTTAAGGGAAAGTGATAGCGAAGTAATATTAATGAAAAAGAAGCAGTAGAATTTTTTTTTAGTTTATTTATCTTCAAAACGATGTAATTTATTTTTTATGAAATACACTTTACAGTAAGAAGAAAAACTGTGTCATCGGTCCTATCAAGAAAACCGATTGCCCAGATTAGACCAATTCTAAGTAGATTTGAATTTGAATTCATGATAAATATAAATTGCGGTACACTTTCGTTTTCGGATGTTTCACACTCCCCAATTCGACTTAAATCCTTTATGAAAACTCCATATTTTCTTTAAACTTCTTCAACCATTAAATTCGGAAATACAATTATATGTCAAAGGTGTGTAATTTGTTTTTGAATTAATTAATACTACATTAAGTTTCCTTACAGCAAATTTAAATTAATTTGAATGGTAATCTACTTTCTTTAGCATTTATTTTCTACGCAGCCGTCAAATTAGGTTTATCAGTTGAATATTTCCATTGTGATAAAATTCCGGCTAGTTTGAAAGTGCAACAAACATTCAACTGTTTTTTAATAAAATATTTGCTATGGTATATTTGCAAAAATATCTGTTGAAAAATTCATTGTTCAATTATAAAACCTATCTAGAATTCCTGAAGTTTTGTGATAAAATTGTCTTCAGAGTTTTGCCAAGGAATTTCACTTTGAAACTTTCACACTAAAACATTTTGATTTGGAAAACGTTAATTTATCTGTTTATTTATACATTTTCTTTATGTTTTTATTTAATTATTTATTTGTCACATAATACTTTTGGAGAAAGGTTTAAATGTTTTGAAAATATTTAATGATATAACTTAAATGAATATTAGAAAACAGCAACTCAACGACGCAATAAGGTAGATGGACGAAATTTGGTAATTACGCTAAAATTGTAGATTCCTGCCAAATTTTGGGAAAAAATTCTTCTAACCTTATTTTTAAACTTATTGCAATAAAATTTAAATTTATTGCAATAAAATTATTATATTAAACAAATATCCTATCTCTAGATATATATCATATTTCCTACTTAATTTAAACATCGTAAGGACATTTTTGTTAAAATATAATCGATTGATGATGCCTAAATATAAACACTTGTTCTCTAACTGTAACCACGTAGCGCTTTCTTTTAAAAATGATTTCATATGCCCTGTTTACATCGTTGCAACATAATTTCAATATTTTTTATTTATCAGATTGACTATATAGGGAAAATGTAGGGGAAATGTCTATGTAGGGAAAAAATACTCAATACTTCGCAACCGATAACGAATACTTCTGAATTTTTTTTAACATTTGATATGAACAAGACACATCATGCTCTTACTAGATGTGAAAGAAAAAACACAGAAATATTCGTTACTTGGTGGGAAAAATTGAGTATTTTCTTTCCTCTTTGAAATTTCAAAAAATTGAGATATGTGGTGTTGTTTGCTAAGCGACGATATGTAAGTAATGGAATCAATTCATGCGACATCATAGTTATACGACAAACATAACTGCACATGTCATTCTAAAATCTAAAGCACATTGTTTTACACTATACTGTGACGTCATGTTCTTCCTCTTGCAAGTTGGGAAATGGATTGCAAAATCAAATTTGTGCCGTGCGTTTGACGTGTGTGAACATAAATTGATACCAATGAAAAAATCGCGTCAACTAACAATTAAAAAACCATTTAAAAATTACTTGTCACCTAGAGCAACAGTTTGATTCAAAGAAAATGACTCAACAAAACTGACTTCTGGGCTCTAAAAATGCACAAGCTTATTGATCAACAAAAAAGAATAACAAATATATATTAGTTAATTACTAAAATACGAGATGATTAAAGTGATTCACAATTTCAGCTCATTGCAAATGGAAAGCATAAAAAATAAATAGCGTTAATTTGTTATTTTTATTTAAAAAGAAAATAAAGAAATCTAGTTGCAAATGATGAACTTTTGTCCTACATGAAGATTTAGAAGAACGTAAAGACTTTCTGCAAGGAAAATTTAAAAACCTTCAAAAAAATGTTTGAACTTTTGGTGTATGCAATGATTTAATTACATTACAGTCGGTATATCATGCAACAGAAAATCTGAAAGGATAGAAATTATTGATACGATTATTAATGGGTGATTTAGATGGCGCGCTTTAAAATTTTCTTTCTTTCGCGAAACATTTAGAAAGACACCTCATTTTGTTTTGACTGTAAAATATATTTTAAAAATGAATCAACTGCAATGCTTGATCTGTTTGTTTTCCTCCTATTCAAGTCGAGAGATTTAGGCGAGTCATTCAAGGATGCTCCAAGGCAGGGTTGCCAGACAAAATGGCAAAATAAGGCCAACCGCTTTGAAAAACGGCCAAATTTAAAAAATTTGGCCTTAAAAAGGCCAATATGGCAACCTTGCTCCAAAGCGCACTACCGGCTGCTTCGACCCCCCCCCCATTCCTCCTCCCGCCAGATTGACTCCCACCCATTGGAGGATTTTTGCTTTTTGAAGAAAGCATTCTCCCCTCCCCGCCCTGATTTCTCCAGTTTGACTCCCACGCACATTCCCCTACCCCAACGCTCCCCCACACAGGGGTGACTTGTCGCCCACCTCGAATGATCGTATTTCACTTTTATGGCCGAATGGGATGAACAACGTTGGAATTCCAAACTCTCCCCCAGTCTACGCCATTTATCATCGGGATTTCATATTGACGAATGGATTTGGCATCCTGTGTTTCAAAAAAAGTGGAGTAGAACACTGGTAAAACTAGGAGTTACAAAAAAACAGTAGTATCCAGCTACCTACTTTTGCAACTAAATTTTTAAATTTTGTTGTCTACCCCCCTATACTCCAGGGTACTTTTAGGTATCTATAAATATTTTGCTCCCCCCTCCACTTTCACTGAAACTTTCCACTTCACTTTCACTGGGTACTTCATTCCTTCACTGAAAACATATTCTGTGTTGAAATTCATAAAAAAATAGAATGTGAGGGTGGTATGAATTTAAACGTTACATTAGATTTTTCCAATAAAAGATCGATGTGAAACTTGCAACGAGAAAAGAAATAAATATTACAAAAGGAAGTTGAAAAATATCTTATGACTTTTAAAAAGTATATTGTTCATTACGAAGATTAGGCAACAACCGCTGAGGAAGCAAGATATTGCACTCAGTTTTGATCTATACAAGAGATAAGATCTATCAACGCGACGATTAATCCGTTGGTGTACAACAATTTTCTAAATTTTTTATCAACACGTGGAACTTCTGTAAAAAATACAGTTGATAAAATGCTATCATATGATCTCGCCAGATAGTACAAAGCATTGTAATGAAAATTAAAGTAGTTTTTTGCGAAATGATTGTGTCTTAACGAACTAAAATGCGTGAGGACTTAATTGCAGTTTCACAGATGATTTTATTCACTGCTATTATTCACAATAATGTGTGACATTTATAATGGTACTAGCTTATACTCGCGACTTTGTTCGCGTAGTATAAATATTAGATTTTTTTTAAAAAAATATTTTATAAACAAAATTCTTTTATCGTCTGAATCGTTTAATTAAAATGAAAATATCAAGTGAACCAAACGATTTTTAAAAACAGACGAAAGCTAATTTTCCCAGTAAGTTTCCCAGTAATAGTTTTTTAGGAATGAAATGAGATTTAATTAAACATTTTGGTGTTTCAGTTTGTTTTATATAGATAATCACTCGACGGAATTTCAACATAAAATTCTCTGTGCCTTTATTTTGATTTTAAATGAGAAAATCTGTTTCAAGCAATATTTTTAGGATTTCGTAGTTTTTGAAAACTATCCCAAACGATTTTTTGAAACAGCAGAAAGCTCATTATTTCAAAAGTTATTAATAATTTCTTAAGAATGTTTGTTTGTTTGATTTGGTTTAACCCCTTAAATTACAACAACGTGTCTGACACGTGCATCGAATGATAGAATTTTTGCGATTTAAATCAGCAATTAAGTCAACGCAACAATTAATTTTAAATATAAAAGTCACTTGGACATGCTTAAATGTCTTATGTACCCTTTACCATCTTAAATAGATTGAAATAATAAAAGATATCCCAAATGGGGTGTTTTCGTCTAATTCGAAGATTAAATAAAATCATAATTTTAACTAAATCATTTTAATCTTAAGAATTAAACAAAGTTAATCATTAAGAATGAAACAAAAAACATTTAAATCTGCACCCACCATTAAAATTAGAAAATATTCATAAAAGAATAGAAGAAAAAGAAGAAATTCGTGTTCGTGAGAACAACTTGGCGATGTTATTGTTCCATGTCCGCCGTGTTTTTAGAAAGACAAACCAGTCTTTCTAAAAACAGAATAATTATTAATCCAGATTAAACTATTACTGTAACGAACGGACAGAGCTATAAAAGGCGTGCGCAAACGACATTTAATTTTATATGTTGTATCTTGTAAATCTAGCATTTTATTTTTTTACTGTAAGAATATCGTCTGAGATATGAGAATATGAGTTTGTGTTTTACTATTTAGAGCGAGATTTTCATAATCAGAATATGCTTAATTGTTTCTTCTGTAAACTATATACATAATATATTATGTTTATATTATTAGTTGCAATTGAGCCTTGTTTCTTAGTAGGAATTCCGATTCTGTATTTGAGTTTTTACATCGGAATCCCAACAATTACAAAGTCCGTTTTTTTTTTTTTTTTTTTTTTTTTTACGAAAACATTTTTACTCCGAGACACGCTGGGTATATCAACTAGTAATACACCTTGATAGAACATATGCCAAAGTTCAAATCCATCGATTTTAAACTTTATCATAGGTTACTTGAAAAAAGAACAATAAGGGAAAGAAGAACCAATGCCCTCGTCTCAGTCGATTGATTTTTGATCCAAATGTGCAATCCCCTAGCCGGTTATCTTGGCTTGAAAAAAATTAAAACCAGCTTTAACTCAAAACAAGCAAAATGGACATTGAACTTTTTTCCACAAAGGTAACAGGTATAGGACATCAGTTAAAAGTATTCATAAAAATTGATTTGCTGTATTTACAAGACGGGTAGGTTATCTTTTTCTAATTTCTATTGCTTTTGCACTACTGCTAAATCGAAACTTTTCAAGCTTCTTTTCGATAACAACTAATGAAAAAACGCGATTCTTATAAATAAGCCTGAAATCACTTACAATAAGAGCACTTTATAACTATTTACTACTGTTCAGCAACGGATTCCGAGACTACCACTTTTGGACGATTTTACACCGGAAAGGGGTGTCAGGCAATGAGTCATACGAGTGCATTTCTGGAGTTCCTTGTTAGATCACGCTCAGTAAAATGTAAACATCACCCTTCCATTCTTCACTTTCCCCCTATTTTGATGAAGATAACTGCGCATGCGCAAAAGCGCAGAGGGTTTCCGAATCCTTTGCTAAACAATAATGGTATTTTATCAAGTCAGTTCCATGCTCATGCATTTATAATAATAATTTATTAATGATCTATTTTATAATTAATTGTATCTGAGAGGATAAGTATTACAGTTTTTATTTGTCATGACATTTGTTTTATGCTTGTATATATGTTACGGTCTATGAGGATAATCGGTTATTATGCATAATCATCGCGGTAATTCTAATATAATAGCCCAGATCTGTCTCTCACTGATCCGGTAACGCTCACGTGGTTTGTGGTTTGGCTACGTGCCAGATTCAGAGATGATTTGATATCAAATAGGAGTTTATGACAGGGTTGCCATATTGGTCTTTTTAAGGCCAAATTATGTAAATTTGGCCTTTTTTCAAAGCCCTTGGCCTTAGGAATTTCCATTTGGCTGTAAATTCATTTTTGGCCTTTTTTAGCTTTATTTTCATTAATGACTTTCAGAACAATTTTTAATTACGTATTCTATTGTTTTTTTTAAATAAATTTTTGATATTACACATTTCAAATGATATGGACGAGTTTTCTGTTTTGTTTACTTACATTAAAAATCTTGACTTTTATTTGCATTACTTTGGACTTCCGCTCTGAAGATTCCATTGACTTAGCATTACACCAGAATTACGTAGTTAAGGCATTTTAATGTAAATAAACAAAACAGAAAACTCGTTCATACGGAACCTTCACTTCCTCTGCTTGTATGTTGGACTTCCGCTTTGAAGATTCCATTGACTTAGTATTACACCGGAATTACGTAGTTAAGGCATTTTAATGTAAATAAACAAAACAGAAAACTCGTTCATACGGAACCTTCATTTCATCTGCTTGTATGTTGGACTTCCGCTTTGAAGATTCCATTGACTTACGGCCTTATTCACCATCCATGGTTAAATTCTGATCAGCGGTTAAAAGGGAATTTACACGAACAAGCGAATGCTGACCGAAATGATCGGCTGGATGTATTCCCTAACTGGCGAGTTGGCGAGAAACTCGTTTGGCTCGAAGGCTGAGGGTAATTTTAAAAATCGCCAACAACAGAGAAATTGAGATACCATGCCAATATAGCAACCCAATAAAGTATACATTTGGTAATGCATTTCGGTCACCTTTCGCATTATTATAGCAGAACCATCATTTAACCGCTGATCATGGTTTAACCATGGATGGTGAATAAGGCCGTTAGTATTACACCGGAATTCCGTTGGGCAGGCTCTTAAATGTAAACAAACAAAGCAGAAAACTCGACCATAATGAGCTGTCAAACGAAATAGACCCTGAATAGAACAAATGTGTTTTAAATTTCTTTCACTTAAAATTTTAGCTTAATAATAGAGCATTGAACATATGCCTATCAAGTGGGATTCGTTTTCATGAAAGATAACCTTTTTTATAATAGCAAATGAGGTTTTCAGTTAGTTTGTCAAATTTGGCCTTTTCTGGCCTTATTTTTAAGAAGCTTTGGCCTTATTTTGATCTGGCAACCCTGGTTTATGACAGAGTTTTTTTGCACTTTCTTTTATTCTTCTTTTTATGTTGATTCATTGATGCGGATTTAATATAAAATAAGAGTTAAACCAGAATTAATTTATTTTTTTAATATAATCTTTTAGCATTTTTTTGTTTGCTTATTTTGTGTTGCTCTTTTTTTCTCGGAGTGTTTGGAAAATAAACCTCTTTTTGCTAAATTATAGAATCTTGAACTTATCCAGCGGACGAACGTAATTGCTATTTGACAGGGGTTTTTTTTATAGATGAGTTAAGCAGTTTCTTTTCTTTTTTTTATTTTACGTAGCTTCATCGATGCGGATATCAAAACGGAGTTATTTATTTTCCGAAATCTTCCAGCATCTTTTTTGTTCATTTTGTGCATTTGTTTTCCTCTCTTTGCTAAATTGCCTCATTGGTCTGCGTCATTATCAAATGGAAGGAATGAGATTTCTGTTATGGCGTCAAAAAACTCAGACAACCTTTTTTATGTATACATATTCTGACTTCATCGGTTTCCTTTTTTTATTACAGTATACTCTCTATTATCCGTGCTCATTCCGGATTCACAAAAAAAATTAAAGAGAAACATTTTCACGCATATCATGTATGTAAAATCGATGTGATGTTCGATCGAGAGATTCATTTCGCGAAACTAGTGAGCCGTGACGGCGGAGGCTAAAGAACAAATTTTTTTCCTTCCTCCACGTGCAATCTCTACCGGTTCAACCCTTAATTTTCCGAGAAATGAATCATCCACTTCCCGCTAGCTCATTCTCGTACGAACACGCTTCTTCCTGATACGCCATTCTTCAACTTCTTCGTCTTCTTTCCCTTTCGCACGTGTTCCTTTAGTTTTTACGTCTTGTTTATCGTCAGTTAGTAGCGTGAACTTTTTTACTGGTAAAAATGAGTGGTGTGAAACGAAAACGAAACGTTTTAAATGTTAAACAAAAATTAAAAATCCTTCAAAAACTTGATCATGGAGAATTAGCTAGTATTAATGCAGAAGATGTACTAAATGAGAGAAATACAATTTCTCATTCTGCTGCTCTACAATCTGTGGAAACTTTGTTATAGATTATACGGGACAAAGAGGATTTGATTACGGTGACATTACTGCGGTTCGTAAAATATGTGTCCATATACGACAAGAGATGAACAAACAGCAAAAGCAAAGACGCCTTATGGATTTTTTAAAGCAGTTTTTGTTAAAAAGAAAATTTCTAGTTTGGTGTTATACAGCATTCAAATGTAAGTAATTTTTATATTCTTGTACTGATGTTGATTTTTTCTTTAATAAAAAGGAGTTCTCGGATTATCCGTGTTTTTCTATTGTCCGTGCGATCCCTCCCGGTGATTAACCCGGATGATAGGGAGTGCACTGTATATTTTTTTTTCCACCTCAGAAGCACTCCTCCAATATGCGTGAGATTTTCTACTACAACTTTTGTCAGTAAATCTCTGACAATCAGATCTCAGATATTGTTGGCGGTCTAACAGCCCTTTGAAATAAAAAACTCTCTCTACCGAAACTAAACTAAATCTAAACTAAGGGTGCTAGGAAACGACACTGACACTCGTAAAAACTACACAGTTGCATTTAAAAATAACATTTAATAAAAAACATCTATAAATAACTGTGGTCGTTAAATCGACCTGAAAACGAACTACATTTCTTCAAACCTACTCCAAACCATACAAAAACCGAAGCTTCCAACCATAGTTCGAGATTAATTCTCATACGGTCGAGAGCGCCCTCTTGTAATGAGGCAGACCATGGGTTTAACTCGAATAAATATTTTCCACACCCTTCTTAGAGGAGCACAAATCTTCTAGTTATGTATACAGGAAAGACGATCTAGTAGCCATACAAAGAACTCAATTTGGTGTTGGACTAAAATTAAGACCCAAATTCTTAGGCCCCCTATAAAGTCACCAAAGTAAATTCTAGAGGCAGATACGAGGCAGAAAAAATTGGTCATCACGCAGGCCCAAACCTTACTACTACATCTGCTGATCTAATGAAACTTTTTCTACCAACTGAATTTGAATATTAATTATTATTCTTTATTATTCTCATATTATATACTGTTGCACAAAATCTTACTGTGGGTGTATGGTGTAAACAGTCCAACACGCAGGATAATGGAGAATGAAGGTTTATTTACAAATATGCAGGAAAACACGCAGCACAGGTACAGGAAACAATAGTCCTTGCACAGATTACCAATGTAAATAGACAACAATTCACAGGTAATGACAGTTGAGCGCTTTGATATCTAACAACACAAACAGTCAGCAAATAACTAGTAACGACAATAACAGCTCAGCTCACCAGCTGATTAGCTCACACAGCGGATAGAACTCCGAAGACGTTCCCGCTTCAAAGCGAAGTAACCAGTCGATCAAAAGACGCTCCCGTGATCCAAACGCGGTCTTATATACTCTCCCCGATAGGCCGTGACGTCACATAGAATTTTCAGGAAAAACTTGGATCTCGGCCCCTAATAGAAATATCGAGAAATGGGTTGCATTTTCGGGAATAATCTATTTGTCGCCAAGGTCGCCAAATTTGTCGCCAAGTCGCCAAAATGGTTGCCAAGTTTGTCGCCAAGGTCATGCGTGCCACGAAAGTCGCTGAGGTCACTCCATGCTTCACCTTGTAAAACCCTCTTCCCAACCATAAGACTTGCTTTGCTGGGAAGCGACTTTCCATGACTGTAACAATACTTTTAAGAAATCTTAATTGCTATTGTATGGTGAAGTTCGCTTGAAGTAATTGCTTTATATTTGCTATTACATTTGTTTACATCTGCTTTACATTAATTTTATATTCGTACTAACAGAGTATCCGACGTTGCCCGGTCTTTCTCAGGTCAAAATCTTTCGTAAGACCGGAATATGAATTATTATTTATTAATAACAAAATGTTTATTAATGTTATTTATTTGCAAGAATCAATTTTTTCATGAAAAGATCCATAAATTAATAGTACAACATTTTCTTTAATTTGATAGCATACATTATTACATATATTTCTTGCCTATTTAGCCATTTTATGGAGGGCATCTTATTATTTTAAGAACCCTGACCATAAAACTTGTATGATGCATTTCAATGTCTGACCTCCACTTAACCAAAGAAGAGTGCGATACATGGCCCATTTCTCAATACAATATTCTTTTTTTGTTGTTGAGCAATGTTGGTTAGGTTAGGTTATATTAACGTCCCGTTTTGAAGCAACACGAGGGCTATTTAGGGACGGACCTCGTAATTTTGAACCGCGGTCAGATGACGAGGACGACACCTGAGCTGGCACCCCCCTCTCCAAACTTCCGCGACACACCAACGGGAGGACGTTTGGCCACTACGTATGATTTAGCGTGCAACAGGCCCCATACACGGCGGATCTTCAGTGGAATCGGGTTTCGAGCCTGCGACCCTCCGGTCCCGAGGTCGAGACCTTACCACTAGGCCACCGCGGCCTTGAGCAATGTTGGAATCATTTTATAATAACATTTTTACAATTAACGTGTCTAAATCAACTAATGAAACATGTTTCGCCAAAATTGCTCCAGCCGTTCTAAATAAACTTTCCCATATATCTTATCGGTAGTTCTCACCCTAAAGGATTGATTAATAAAGATTTAACCCCTCCATATTTTAAATTCGACATGTTGAAACCTGCGAGTTATGCTTCATTTCCCTTTTTCCATTTCTATCCATTTTTCCCCCGTGTATTTAAGAGATATTGGATAAAATTTGGTACACAGTTTTGTCATAAAGAATACAGGTCCGTATCAAATTTTAGACAAAATCCATCTACGCGTTGACTGTCTGTCGATCTGTATAATCGCATACTTGTGAACACGATAACTCCTTAGCGCTATGAATTAGATAAATAAAAATTGGTATGAGGTCTGCTAACATTAATTGTAGATCCATTCTCAACTTTCGTTTCAATCGGTTGGAAAAAAGGCTTTCAAATTGCATATGCGGTTTCTTCACCATTCAACGACTCAAAAAAAGGTGCGACCGATTCGCGCGTTTTCCCCCACCTGTGTTAGGAAATGGCGCATGTTACCGGCGATTGATGTATTTTTTCCCTACCCGTGTTAGGGCTGATTCGAGAAAGTTTTGGGGATACCACTCCCGCTGGTCTATGTAGCAAAACGAATATAATATTGAATTGTTCTTATAACATTTTAAGTGGTTTTCATACAATGGCATAGCTACAAACACAGAAAAGATGGTTCCTTCTCTGTGGTTATAAAGATGGGGAGCTACAAAAGTGAAAAGGGGACTTTCGAGATTCCTCTATAGTAATAGCTTCTTTAGCTGTGGTTTGGGACAATGTGCACGTGAAAATCGGAAAGTTTACACAATAACGTTCTTCTACTAAATCCTTTAATATTTGTACATAAAAATTGTTAAGAAAAATAATATGGTGTAAAAGATTTAAATAAAGTTTGCTAAATAATCACTTTATATTAAACTAATCATTTGTCATTAATTAATGCTTCATTTTTAAAATTTATTCTCAATATTCGGGTAGAAGGTTCTGTTCCTTTGAAAACATCGATTCCTAAATAACTTGGAAACAAATTCACCACAAGGCGAAACGATCTGAATATTTTTACCACTGTCAACTGTAATTTGCTTGTGTATACTCAGTTGTTTATCCAATGCATTTACTGTTGACTTTCTTCCTTTTGATTATATGCTCCAATTCAGTTCACGCTGTTATGCATCGATTCACTGCTTCGCCCTTTCTTCAGAAACGTTTAGCGCAAGGTTGGTAAAAACTGAATTACTAGCCGCATGGAGGAATGATCAAGGTAGCCATTATCTATAGAAATAAAAGGTGGAATGGTTGAAGCTGACTTCAAATGTGCTACTCTAATTATTCTTTCAGAAGGTAAGTTTTCGCGCATCTTATTAATGAAATCAATTCGTGTGACGACATAGTTACAGGATAAATACAGCTACTCTAGTCACCTAACATCTAATGCACATTATCTTACTCTGTGCTGTGACTCCATTTCCGCCTTCATCCTTTTCTGGTGCTCCCCCTAGTTGCCCTCGTGACCGCATCTTCACTGTAATATGCAAATGATACTCTATTGAATGCCACACGATTCTCCAGAACTGATTTTGAAACAAAGTTTTTGTATTAATTGCAAATTTCTCGCATTTTACGAAATGTTCCTTAACTTTTGATGCCAGTGTATTAGCGTCCCGGAACACACACACAGGAACTATTTTGGGAGGACCTCGCCATTTTGAACCATGATCAGATGATGAGGACAATACCTGAGCTGGCACCCCTTCTCCAAACTTCCGCACCACCCCAACGGGAGGCTGTTTGACCCCTGCAAGCAGGGTTTATCGTGCAACAGGCCCACATACACGGCATATCTACAGTGGAATCAGGTTTCGAACCTGGAATCCTCTGTCTCCGAAGCTGAGACCTTACTACTAAATTACGTAAATGATTTGGGAAATTTGATTTGATTGAAATTTGATTTGATGATTTTGAAATCTGATTTGCGTGATTTGGGAATAGCAAAACAAAGAATTAAACAGGTTTTATTTGATCTATAAATGTCAAGCCTAAACAGGCAACGTAACCATTTACCATCTCATTCGCTGGATTCTAGCATGCCGATACCAGTGCAACTACTTTTAGTGAAGCCTCATTCAGTTATAACTATAGGCTTTCCGAAGACAGAAAGTCACGTGACGTTTCTAAGGAGGAAAATGATTACACCATCCTCTAGCAATACATAATCTAAATTAATGAGAGATAATTATTACAGTGAAACCTCTTCGAACGGCCACCCCTGCATAGCGGCCATCCCTCTTAACGGCCAATTTTTGGTGGCAGGGATTTTTCGGCCCATAGACCTAATGTTAAAATAACCCCTAGCAACGGCCACCCAACCCCTCTGAACGGCCGCCGGGTGGGTTCGCCCATCCTATTTAACAAACGCATCGGTTAGAGATTTACTTTTTAAACTGAAAAACAAACTTGAAAAAATGGTTTTTTTCCGAGAAGGGTAAAAACTTAAAACGGTCACAAACTGTATCCTTTTTTCAAAAAATGTAAAAAATTATTAAATAAAGTACTATTTTCTCTTTAGATAAGTCTCAAACTTCATTTTAAATAAGAAATATGTGTCAGACTTGTTTATATTATGTATTATAGCAATTATCGTGTAATTGTAACGAAAACCCTTCAGAGCGGCCACCCCCACTGAGCGGCCAATTTTTCTCGGAACGGAGGGGTGGCCGCTCAGAGAGGTTTCACTGTAGTAACGTTCAAACTGTAGAGTAGTTAAAGAAACGTTACTCGTAACGTTAAATAATGGGACATTTGATTAACCTTATTCCTGATATTACTTTATACTTAGTAATTTTTTCTTTAATTTGGTGTGTATAATTTAATGAATAAAATAAACGTATTTGAGTGTGCCTACTAATATTGACTTGACTTCCTTCCTCAAAAATACCTAAGCAAGTAATAATATTCTAATATATTTTTGAAATGTACTTTTCATCATTTCATTATTAATTACAAATTGCTTAGTTGAAGTAATTTTAGTTAAGCAGAGAAAAATATTTTTTATGGATAGTATAAACATGACCGTACTAGTTTAAACATTTCTGAACTATTCACTATTGTTTTAATTTTTAGTTTATTTAAATTTAAATTTTTCAAGTGAAAAAAGATTAAAATTTGTTGGAGAACTGATGATTTAAACACAAAAGACGAAAATAAATTTTTACAACGCTCAGTGTAAACGCGCCTTTAGTATAAATAAAAGTCATTGTGGGGGTATATGTTTGGATATGTGGGTATATATGTTACACATCTCCTCTTAAACCACTGGACCGATTTCAATCAAATTTTGCACACTTATTATTTAAGACAAGGGGAAGATGCCTGTGAACTTTTCGAAGTCCAAAAATGAATTAAACTGTCAATTAATTAGAAATTAACCGTTTTTCCGCTGTAACTTCGAAGCAATTTGTCCAGCAAAAAATATTTTTACACCATCTTAAAGTTCAAATTTTAACCTTTTCAATTTTACCAATTTTATATCTGAGTACTATTTCCTCAACTTTTATTAATTTTTTAGAAGTTAATAAATAGTTGATTATATGCAGGCGATTTCGAAATAAAGCTAATTTATCAATACTTCGTTGCTAGGCAACGGTGCACCTTTCAACCACTCTACCTTTAATCAGCTTTTCAGTGACACGAATTTCATTTCCGTAGCATTTGTTTCTCTAATTTTAATATTTTTTTTCAAAATTAATTTTATACATAATATAATTTTATACACAATATTTAAACACAATATATAAAATAATTTTTTTCAAGTATAATTTTTTATTATTATTGAAGAATAAGAATACATACGAAGAACTGTTGTCAGAATACATTAATAGAATTCTGTAAAAATACTAAAAGAAAAGTTTAAAAAGCAGACGATTAACACTTTATATGAGGAACAACTATTGATTTGGTTTACTTTCATGTTTAGTGGAAACTAGGAATACTCGACCCTACATTTGCTTTTTCTTATACTTTTCGAATATTTGAATTTTTATAATCATAAAAGGATTTGTTTTTAAGAATGAGATATATACTTATTCTGAATTGATATCTCATTTTATCATAAAATAAATATTGTTACAAACATGGAAAGTCGCTTCCCAGCAATGTGAGTCTTATGGTTGTGAAAAGAGTTTTACAGGGATAAGTATTGGATGACTGACAGCAGCCACGTCTGGTCCCCAGACCTTGGCGACAAATTTGGCGACGAAATATGGGATCTCAAAGGTGCTGGAATCTTCTCGATATCTCTATTAGGAGAGGAGATACGCTTGAATGTATTAGATCATTCCATGTGACGTCACGGCCTGCCGGAGAAACTATATAAGGAGAGCGCTTGGATGACGGAGGGAATGTTGATCGACTAGGATAGCCTTGAAGCGCGAACGTCTTTGGAGTTCTATCCGCTTTGCGAGCTAGACGCCGCTGTTAGACGACGAGCGGTAGTAGTGTTTTTCCACTGGAACGACTTTAGAGTTTCATCTGCATTGCGAGCTAGGAAGCTGGTGATCTGAGCGCTATTGAAAGTGCTGTTATTGTCGTTATTAGTTATTTGCTGACTGTTTGTGTTGCTAAATATCAAAGTGCTGAACTGTTATTATCTGTGAATTTGTTGCCTGTTTACGTTGCTAATCTGTACAAGAACTATTGTTTCCTGTACCTGTGCTACGTACTTTCCCGCATATTTGTGAATAAAGCTTCATTCTCCTTTATCCTGCGTGTTGGACTGTTTACACCATGCACCCACAGAAAGACTTTTGTAACAATATATTTCATGAAATCGCCTAGGCTCAAGTATCCCTAAGGTTAGGGATATTTGAGCCAAAGCTAGGGATATTTGACCTTTAGGGTAGGGATACTTGACCCTAAATGCAAAACGTACTTAAATTCTTTTGGTAATTTGCGTGTTCGCGATATTGAGATATTAGGTTATAACTACTGAATTGAAAACTTCTTTATTATCAAATAATATTATTATAAATTAAATTCGTTAAGTCATTACATTAAAGCTAATTATTAAATTAAATTAGTTCAAAATTTAATAAAAAATTAAAATATTTATTTAATTAAATTTAAAAAATTATAGCAATAGAATTGGAAACTTAGCAACACCATTCACGCGTTGAATTGCCGGTTTTGAAAAATTAAAAACAGAATAGCATCAAAACGAAAAAAAAAATCTGAAAAATGTTGTACAAAGAAGAAATTGAGAAGCTTAATAGACTTACTCGGTTCTTCTAATATTTAAAAAAATAAGGGCAAAAGAATAAAAATATATTTTAGGAGAATATTCAAATCAAGAAAGAAAGACAAACTGATCAAAAATGAAGAAACGTTAAATAAAACCAAACGATGACAAATACGAGCAAAAGATTTTTATTAAAATAATAAATAAATAAATCTTTCTTTCTCAGGCGAGGAAAAAATAGATTAATGAAATTTCAATTACTTTTAAAATTCTTACTAAAATAATATTTGCATTATTTGAAGTTATCATATAAGAAAATAAATTTTATTCATTAAATAATTGCTAACAAACAATTTTTAAATAATTGTTCTCTATATTTGAGTTTCCAATATTGCCGACAAACTCCACGCACCAGAAAACTGATACCAACCACAAAATATGATTCGGCCGGCTACGACATCGAAGCTGCAATAGGTTATGATGCGTCAAGTATCCTTATCATTTTAGGGACAAGTATCCCTAACTTGACTTTTTCTAAATAATCTAAAAATTAAACCACTGAGAATTAAGATATTGCATAACTCGTATATCAAATTATAGCTAAGAGTATGCTTAAAACTCAGAAATATATTAATTCATCATATTTTTAATAGTAAATTTTTAAGCCACTGTGGAACGAAAAAGTAAAAATTTACTTTTGGCTATCCAAAACATATTTACCTATATACAATTACGATGGCTTTGCAGATGGGAATGAGAATCCCCTCTACTAGACTATATGACCAAGGATCAAATAAAAATGGCACACACAAATTACCAGTTATCTCAGAATCCGAGAAAACCACGTAGGGTCAAGTATCCCTAGTTTTCCCTGTATAATAAAAAAAATTATTATTTTATTAATTGTCTATTTAATTAAATAGGGAGAAAATTAGCTGCATAATTGACTTAATTGTTTCTAGAATCTTTTGGTTCAATAGATATTCTCATTTTAATTAAAAAATAATAATATTTTTAAACAAAAGTTGTTTTTAAATTAAAAATATTAGACATGAAAATAATTTAATCCCGAGCAATGAAGGGTATTTCAGTTAGATCTAAATAAAATTCGCAAGGAGTATTGTCAAATATTCCCTCACTGGAATATATTAGTGTTACAAACATGGAAAGTCGCTTCCCAGCAATGCGAGTCTTATGGTTGGGAAGAGAGTTTCACAAGGTTAAGCATGGAGTGACCTCAACGACAGTTATGGCACCCTGACCGTGGCGACAAATTTGGCGACCTTGGCGACAAATAGATGATTCCCGAAACTGCAACCCTTTTCTCGATATTTCTATTAGGAAAGGGAATACCCGAGAAAACACCACGTGACGTCACAGCCTGTCGGAGAGAATATTTAAGGACGGCGCTTAGATCAGATTAGCGTCCTTGATCGACTGGGATCGCCTTGGAGCGCGAATGCCTTTGGAGTTCCACCCGCAGTGCGAGCTGGTGAGCTGAGCGCTATTGAAGGTGCAGTTATGGTCTACTAGCGACCTAGGAAGGTTACTAGTTATTTGCTGACTGTTTGTGTTGTTAGATAACAAAGTGCTGAACTGTTATTACCTGCGAATTGTTGTCTGTTTACATTGGTAATCTGTGCAAGAACTATTGTTTCCTGTATCTGTGCTACGTGTTTTCCTGCATATTTGTAAATAAATCTTCATTCTCCATTATCCTGCGTGTTGGACTGTTTACACCATACACCTACAGTAAGACATTTGGCAACATTAGGAATATTGTCCTCACTGGAAAACGCTTCAGGGTAGTGCACTTTCTTGAATGTTTCATAAAATCTTCCAGTGCAAAATCAAATCAAATTTAATTCCAGATTAACACCACGACTCAAATATTTTCTTAATGCAAATTTAATTTCTTCTACATGGCACACCATTCTGATTCCATCATGAACTCAGAGTCTCAGATTTGTCCATTACAGCAAAAAGCATTCTTTAAGAATACACTTATAAATTCTGGACGGAAAAAATCTTCAGTCCAGAGCAGTTATTTTTACAAGAATATTACATATACATTCTCATACAACGTTAATTACTTGGAGGGAATGAATGCCAAGCTTTACAGAAAGATATTATAAAAGCGCTATCTTATTTCTAAATTAATTATTAAAATTATTATTTTTTAAAATTTGAAATCCTAAAAACTGCTTTTCGTGTTTAAATTCATTTTAAACAGCGATTCTCGATCTTTCAGTAAGTGAAAGCCAACTTTTGATATCAGTTTTACGGGACTATTCTGATACCCCGGTTGGGGTGGGGGACGTCGCTTTTTTCGTTGTTTCTGGTCTGGTACCGCCCCCCCCCCCCCCCAAACGGGGGGTACCAGAATATACCCCTTAATCGCCTCCTTTCAATGACCTTCGCGCTCTTTCCCACTTTCTATCGGATTCAGGAATTCTAAATATTTTATATGAAAATACCTTTTGCATGTTGCTTGTATGCATGCATTCACTCTTTTTACTTTCTCGTATACGAAGTATACAAAGAGAAAGTATTGTAATCGTCAAAAAATTCGAACTCGAGATTTTGACGAATCTCCACGTTTTAGATCTCCCTGAGTCCGAAAAACACAATTTTCGAATTATGTCTGTCTGTGAACGTGATAACTCAAAAACTATTAAAGGTACAGGGATGAAATTTGGTATGTGGTCTTTACATATAATTTGTAGGTTTCTATCAAATTTTGGACAAAATCTGTCCACGTGAAGTCTATCTGTCCGTATGTCCGAACGCGATAACTCACAAACTTAAATAGCTAGAAGGATAAAATTAGGTACACAGGTACTTGCAGGCTCAAGGAAAAAACTGACGTAATTCTTCCATAGCTTTCGCGTGCACAGAAGATTGCTTCCAGTACGCATGCGTACACAGAAGATTGCTTCTAGTACGTATGTGCGTGCCGATAAAGGATTCTTTTCAAAAGTAAATTATATAGACCGACAGACAGTCAACCCTTTGACGGATTTGGCCCAAAATTTTATCAGGGCCTACATTCATGACGACAAAACCGTGTACCAAATTTTATCCATCTAGCTATTCAAGTTTTTGAGTTATAGTGTTCACATGAACGCGGATATACAAACAGACAGACTTCCCGTTGACGGAGTTTGTCTAAAATTTGATAGAAACCTACAAATTATGTTTAAAGACCACATACCAAATTTCATCCCGTAGCTCTAATAGTTTTCGTGTTATCGTGCTTACAGATAGACACACACACAGACATAATTCCAAAATTGTGTTTTTCGGACCTAGGGAGGTCTAAAACGTGAAGATTCGTCAAAATCTCGAGTGCGAATTTTTTGACGATTACAATACTTTCTCTTTGTATACTTCGTATACGAGAACGTAAAAATTACTTAGATAAATGAAATTTGGTATGTGGCCTTCTTACCTTAATGATAGATATGTGTCCAATTTTTGTATCAATCGGTTAAAAAAAGGCGTTCAAATTGCAAATTTCGTTTTCTTTATCTTACACTCAGCCCTATTGGTAATCACGCCGGCTTCTAATTCCACTTCCGCTTTGGATGACCTTCGGAAATCGTAGTATGACGCTTCAGTTATTAATTTCTCCACTGCGTTAGGGGGGTCCTGTTCGTTTTACTGCCTTTTAGTTTATTTCTTTCACTAAAAGTGTCAGGAGTATACGAGAAAGTTTAGGGGAGGCCACTCCTACTGGTTTAAAAACGATGTTCAGTTTTTTAAAAATAAAAACTCATCTTTTTTCATTTCGGTTTCCAATATTTTTTTAAAATTTTTAGTTTCTATTTATGTCTTTAATTCCCACAGGATGGTAACCTCCAATTTCAACTTTGTGTTTGATAAACATTATTGGACAAAAATCAACAAATAAAAATAAAATCAACAAACAAAGCATATGTAAGACAGCAATAGTTGCTTCTTGTAACCAGCGCATTAAAGACATTTCTTTTCAAATTATTCGACTGAAAACACAATCGAAATAAAATTAGTCCGACGAATATCTGGTCCTGAATTTATACACAAAGTTAGAGGCCTGATCAGATTTGTTTTCTCCGTTGATTCAGCCATCACGCCGTTACCTGAATAATAGCTATGTATAAAACACGTTATAATATTCAATGAATTCCAGCTCAGCAAATTCAGAAATATGAGCAGCTGCAGAATAAGTCATTCGATGAATAATCTCATGAAAAAATAATCTCTCTCGGAAAATGTCAAAATCGTATTTCTAGTGAATGAGTAACAATCTACAAGTTGTGGGAATTCATAGTTCGTTTTATGCTCTTTTATAAAGTCAAGTATATATAACACGTTAAAAGTTTTATTATAATTTTTCTCATGACCATCTGCATAGATTTAAAAGAAAAAATGTTATCCTGGATTTGTATATCTTCTAGATTAAGTAAGCTACTGAACATTACAAAATGGCGTACCATTCGACAGGACGTTTTATTTAAATAAAAATTTTAAATGACAAGATTTATTTGATAATAACTTTCTCTTAAATATAAAATGATAGCTTTGCTTCACGGATTCGAAAATTCAAATTCTTTTGGTTCTCATTTTCTCGAACCAATTTATTTTATTTTGTTTTTTGCTTTAGAGCTCAGGGAATTAGTTATTTAAGCTCATTGAATTATTTCATAGAATTAGTTATTTGAATTCATAGAATTATTTCACCGAATTAATTATTGACTACAATTTCGAAACATTAGTGAAAAAAATGAAAGAAAGAAAATGCCTGATGTCATTTTTAATCAGTTATTTTATCTGCAATTTTAAAACATTTGTAACAGAAAAAAGAAAGACCTAAAGACAATCATTTTGATTCAAATAAATAGTTTATTTTTGAAGTTTTCTTTTCTTTAGAGCATTTCATTAAGCTAAAGAGACATAAATAGTTAAAATAAAGGTTCCCAATCTTTTAGCATTTGGAGTCATACTTTGCATACAGTGGCTCCCAAAAGTGTCCGTACTCTTGCGATTTTCAATGAAATAGGGCTCTATCCATTTATTAAAATAAATATTTCAGAATAGGTATTTAATAATAAGATCTATAATCTATTCTTAACAAAACTACATGAAATATTTTAAAAACATAGTAAAACTTTATTTTTAAGAAATCAATAATCAAGAAGTAACAAAAACTTTATCTCACAAAAGTCTTCTTACACTGAAATATTTTCGGATAAATTCATAATTTAAATTATCATCTGTTGCTTTACTTTTATTTTTGCATTGTGATGGCATTTAAAAAATCGTTTGGCTTTAATTTTTGCTTGATTACACCGTAATATTCTATTTATTATTTAAAAATGGCTCGCAGTCGTAAAGAAACAACAATAAGCATTTGAAAATTGATTATTTTTCATCATAGTAGTGTTAAATCAGTTCGGAATATCGCTAAATTAGTTAATTTATCCCATTCTACAGTGCAGTATGTGATAAAACACTTTAAAGAAGAAAATCGGATCGAAAACAAGGTAAGAAAAAGTCGACCGGCAAAGTTAACAAAACGTGATCAGAGATTTATAATTAGAAAATTTGTGAAAAATCCACGTTTGAGTGCTTTAGAAGTTTCTGCAGAATTAATGAAACATTTTCAACTTCAATTTCACCTGAAACTGTTCGACGAGTTCTCAAAGCAGCTGAATTAAATGGGCGTTCTGCCAGTAGAAACTTTTTTGTTAGTGCGGAAAACAGAAAACTTAGGCTTTCCTTCGCAAAATCAATGTTAAATAAATTATTATTATATATTGGTAATAAGTCATTATTACCAATATATAATAATAATTACCAATATATAATATTGGAATAATGACTTATTTGCAGATGAAAGCAAATTTAACATTTTTGGTTCCGATGGACGTATAATGGTATGGAGAATTAAAAATGAAGAACTTAATCCCAAGAACTTCGTTGGAACAGTTAGTATGGCGGTGTAGGTGTCAACGATCCTAAGCACACGGCTCTCAACGTTCGCCTCTGGTGTCTCTATAATTGTCCACAAAATTTGAAAACACGACCTCAGTCGCCAGATTTAAACCCAATCGGACATATTTAGAGAGAACTGGAGGTTAGAGTACGAAAACACGACATTAAAACAAAAAGCGAACAAAAAACAGTAATGATGGAAGAATGAATGAAAATTGATGCAGAAATTACAAAAACGACTAATGAAATCTATTCCCAAACGTTTAAAAGCTGTTGTGGATGCTAAAGGATATCCTACTAAATATTAATTTAACGAAAAATTAGAATATTTACTAACATGTAGAGATTTTTTTAAAGTGTACGAAGACGTTTGTGATATAAAGTTTTGGTTACTTTTTGATTATTGATTTCTTAAAAATAAAGTTTTACTATGTTTTTAAAATATTTCATGTAGTTTTGTTAAGAATAGATTATAGATCTTATTGTTATATATCTATAATGAAATATTAATTTTAATTAATGGATAGAGCCCTATTTCATTGAAAATCGTAAGTGTACGAACATTTTTGGGAGCCACTGTACAAGTTTTTATAGAGTCTTCCTTTTTCCCCCTTTTTTTGAAATCTTAAATAATTAAGTAATAGGAAAAACCTTATGTGTTACTTATATGCATTAACCCACAGGTTCATTAATCTATTACCAGGGTAACATTTTGGTTTTGAACAAATAGAATAAATAATTTGGTTTCATTAATTAATTTATCTGCTTTTTTGCCTTTTTCATTTTTTTATGACCTTACCTTATGACTTTTATGACCTCACCTTAATACCTTTTTATTTACATGCTGAGAATCAGGGATTAGATTATACGTATTTCAACTTTAACTGATGTTGCAAAAAAAGGTATTCTTTTCGTATGCTGTTTGATAAGTTTTGAAATTTTTTTTCATTATGATGTTATAAATTAACTAATTCTTTTAAATTAAAATAATTTCTGTTAACACTGTAAGGGTCATTAAATAAAAGCAACAAATTTCTACTCGAAGTTTATCTAAAATTACAATACTGACTCATTAGGAATGGAGTAATGGTAACCAAATAATGAACCGAATAATTATAATGGTAACCGTACTAATATTACAAAATACATATAATTAGATCTGCTTTGTTGAAATTTTTATCATAAATAAACTGTTATTTTCACAAGAAATTAATCAAAAAAATTGTCAGGGAACGTCTTTTTATAATCTTATTTTCACTATACACGAATTGAATCAGTATTTCCATTACTTAATTAAATTTTTTAAAAAGCTTCTCATTTTTTTCATGTTCGCTGATGGATTTTTGCAACCCAATTATGTGTTTCAAATATCATGTTTTTAATTTCATTGTGAAAGTTTTAGTTCAATATATCAATTTTTTTCAACAGGAATTCAATTTGAAATAATTTGTTTGCGTAGTATTATTCAAGGGAACTTATTAATTATTTATATCAGATGAAAAGATTACCATGTATTTTTACAAATTAAGAATTACAGAAATTTCTGTTTCTTTCTCAGTTCTCGATAAATACGCAATTAGAAATGCATATCTTAGAAATACTATAAAATAAGAAATTCTAAATAAGTTTCTACTGAAAAATATTACCTTACTTTTATTACGAAGACTATATTTATAGACACAAAATGACATTTGATACACCTGAGCCATCTATTATTAAGATTTTTCTTTCCCCAATAAATACGAATAAAATCTGGAGCACATCTTGTCCGTTCCAAAACACATCAAGCAGACGATAATATAGGACATCAAAAAGAAAAACATGAAACCATGTATCTCGAAACGAGATCAATGACGATTGATTGATTGATTGTGGTTTAATGGCGCAAGAGGTATCAACGAGAACATATGGAATATGTTTATCGAAATAGTAATTATAGATTTAATGGCTTATTAAAACGATTATAGAAAAAAGTTTTTTTTAAATCCAAACTTCTATTTTGAAAAATCATGTGTACAAACGATTTAATTTTATTTAACTCCATATTATTTAAGAACAGAGCCTTTATCTTGAAAACATATTCTATATTTTCGATTTTCATACATAAATTATTATGTTTTTAAAAAAACTATCCATTTATCATTAGCGTGACATTTTCCCATCACATCAAGTTGCAACTAAGTAATATCTTAAGAATGTTATAAAATAAGAGTCAACAGAAATGATATCTTTATTATTTAATCAAAGAATTCGTCAACAACATTATTGCTTATCATTGTCAAGGTTTAAACAGTCAAGTTACATTGTAGCTTGAAAGCATGATAGAATAGAATCGCTTAGAAGTCGTGGTTGACTTTTGATACTGAATGTGATTTATCGATTGAATTGATTTTAGAGATATTATATTTATAGATTCTGCGTTTGATGAATTGAATTTGCTTCCAATACAATAAAACACTCAAAAAGACGATAGAAAGAAGGGAAAAAAGGCATTTTCGCAAATAGAACTCGAGAAGACTGCCATTGATATCAGGGAAATTAGACTAAGTGCAGTTTTGTTTAACGTGTTTCAAAATCATATTGCTTTACGAATGTTAATGGTATCCAGGTAGGTTTTAAAAAAAGGATTTTCGCAAATACACGCGAGAAGACTGCCATTGAAGTCAAGAAAATTAGGCTAAGTGCAGTAAAGTTTAACATGTTTTTCAATTGCTTTATGAGTGATGTTGATGGTGTTCAGGTAGGTTAAAAAAACGCTTTGAATTGAAATGATAAGGACATTTTAAGTTCCTTATTAAGGGCATTATAATAAATAGTATTAGAGTAGAACCCCGCTAATCCGAAATTCCGGTTAATCCGAACCAATTTAATTTTCGAAAATTATATGTAATTGAAAAGATTTAAATACACATACTAAAAACAGAAAAGTACTTTTTCAGCATGTATAATTTTGTACACATTGAAGAAACTAATGCAATTCGCCGTAAGATAAGGTCACTTCATACAGGAGCACATCCATTATTCTAATGAAAAGGGGAGACATGTTCTCTTTCTATTGCTTTTGATAAAAGAATTCAAGAGATAGTAGTACTGAGTACTTATAACTTACATTTTTTTAGCACATTTTATAGGAATTTCGGGTAAACCGAATTTTTTGTAATCTGAACTGGTACCGGTCCCAAATTGGTTCGGATTAGCGGGGTTCTACTGTCTTTCTCAAGTTTTGGAAGAATGCTTCAACACTTTAAAGGCCGTTTTTTCCCTAGTAATGGCATATTAAAATATTTTATGGGCTTGGGATTGATTTAAGAAAAAAATTTATTTAGCTTATTAGATGAAATTAATTTAATTTGTTAATTAATCCGATTGATTAATGATTAATTTATAAATCACACCACTACTTTAAGCTAAACTTTTTTTCAGCGTTAGATGTTGGCCCATTACTATCTCTAAATAATAATAATTTTTTTATAATCAATTTAATTGCTAAAAAAACTTTATGTAGTCAATGTGTTTTATTAATATTCTTTGTGGTTTCTGAAGTTATTTAGCGATAGCAGCTTTAATCAGAGGTGATAAAATACCTTTCCGTGAACATTTAAAAATTGATGAATGCGGTGTTAAATATATTTTCCAAGGAGATGGCGGTTCTAATTCAATTCGGTTTAGCTTATCGAGCCACATTCATGCTAAAATTTATAACAAATCTTCCTTATTTGGTATCAATCTGGATGCTTCTTTTAATTGAGGCTTACCTCACTGAGTTGTCTGTCCGTCAGTTCAAATTATTGCTACTTGACTGCAGCGTTTCGTTCCACAATATATAAAACATTAACATCAAAATACCTTTCATTGACTGAGTGAAGAGTGATCCTGTTTCTACTCGATCGTTCGGCATTTTGTCTGTCTGTTTGCAAATTTGGTGGTTACGCAGCCACGGCCAACCGCATCGATTTTCTACGAATCTGGTATGAATGTTCCTTGAAGTCATTAAAACGATATATATATGTATATGGAAAATGTTTTTTTTTTTATTCCGTTTCAAGAAGGCGATCGTTTTAGTGGTTTCGATGTTTGGCGAGTCAAAGGCGAGTTTGGCGCCATTAAACATTCGAGTCATCTTGGTAAAAGTGAGACATTTAATTGTAATCTTGTTAATACTGATAAAAGCAGAGACTTATGTCAATAAATCGCATTCGAAAAAAAATGGCTAAATCTTTAAAAACTGCGATGAAGAGCAGATATCTTTTTTTTTTCTTCTGACGCGAAGTCTACTCTCTCTGTACGCAGAACCACTAATAACTAGAATTTGAAAGCTTATACTACTGCTGACGTAATTTCGTCGTTTTTGAATAATCACCGACAGTTTAAATTTGTTTTTCTTTTCTAAGCAACCGCATCCGTTGTCGTCCTATCTCGTGATCGTATCTTCCGCTTTCGGAGATCATTGCATTGCACTAACGGCACGTAAACTCGGACTAAGGCTGGCTCGACAACATTCATGAGTCGATAACTCATGATAAAGCGAAAGTGCGGCATTTTCTATTGCTCGAAGCGATCTTAGAGCACCTGAAGTGGATGTCCTGCTTAGCTCTAATTTATGGGTGAAGGTTGCCTTCCTGAAGGATTATCAATGGAAATTAGCCCGCATTTGTGCTTCACTTGCAGAAAAGCCTGGTAAGCCTCCAGCAGCCAGCCAGATCGTAGCTAGAAATTCATTGCTAAAGCATACCTCGGTCTACCAGTTTTAGAGATAATGCTGGTTAAGAGAACAGCCAGAGGATAAAACTCACATCCTTCTTTCTCCCATTCATGTTCCTCAGCCATGCCAAAACTACGAGGTTAGTCGCCTAAAACTTATAGTTCCAATTTAATGATTTTTATGGCATAAAATCCAATAGTTCCAATTTAATGATTTTTATGGCGTAAAATCATTAAATGGAAGCTTAGAAGTTCAAAAGTTCAAAGTGCTGTCTGTTTGAACTTTT
>BGPR01006318.1:13648-81747 GCA_013235015.1 Araneus ventricosus | reverse complement strand
CACTCTCATTTCGAATTGTTGCTTTTGTGATACCTCTTTTTTAAGATTTCTCTAACCCTTTATCACGCTGCATGTCTAGAAACAAAACCCAGGGCACTGTCTCTTTTCCACAGTAAGATCTTTGAAGTCTGATTCATTGGTTGTTCAGTCTATTTCACTGCCATTAACACAATTGCTCAAATAATGATGGTGATAAATTAATTTATTTTTTTAAGAACAAAGCTTCAGTTGACATTAAACATTGTATGAGGTTTCTCCTGAAATTACTGCAGAATTTGAGTAAGAAGTTAAAATTAGGCACATATTCTAGTAGAAATGAGGAAAGTCTTTTTTACTCTTTTCTTCTATTTAAGAACTATTTGAATTTTCATGCCATTTGCATTATATGAAATGCAAAAAAACACTTTTTTGTCAATAATTTTTTATTTTATGTGCTAGAAAGTTTTTAGAATTATTTTTTTCCATTCTTACAATGAGTATACTCCAGCGTCTGGTACTTTTTTTTGTCTCATAAATGGCTAATGTTGAAATCAACTGTATATCTTATCTAATGAATGGGAGAATTCATTTCGACCATTTTTTATGTTATGGGCGGAACAGTTACACCGCGGTAATCTCATGAGGCCGTTCGTCCACGTAAATAGATAGAACCGATTCAAATCTACTACATACCGGTTTAAATGAAATGTTGGAGTCACTATTTAATTTGGAAAATGCTCAGTTGAGACAATGAATATTTTAATTAAGCATAGGATTCAGATTGATTGCAGAATGTCACTTCCTGCTGAGTAGGCTGCCACACAAGGAACTGACCCAAGCTGGTTGTAAAATTAAGTGCACCTGTATTTACTGGAAATATATTTTTTTACAGTATTGTGTTTTTTATATTCTAGATAATATATTAGAGATTTTCTCTCTAGATTTCAGAAGGGTTTCGAAGATATAAATAGAACTTCTCCGGGAGGTAGTGAATTAAAGAGCTGGTGATATAATCTAGTCAAATTTAGATTCATATTTTTCCCTTTAGTCTCATTAATGTCGTCGTTGAGAAAATACTATTATTTTTCTTATGTAAATTATTTTTCTTTCTTATAAAATTCAGATGAAAATTCCTTTAAAATAATTTTATTCAGGCATTTGTTAGAATTTATAAGTTATTACCCCTCATTGTAGAAACGCTTATAACACTACCACCACGATAAAGTCTATAAACCAAAACTTTCACGTAATTAAAATTTAATCTTTGACTTTCTAAATCATCTTAAAAAATGAAAACATCATAAAATGAAGAAACCATTGTCTTAAGAATGTCAAAAGAAATTATTTTAACATTTTATACAAATAGGATTACCGCCAATTTAATTAGAAAATAACTCTTGAAAAATGTATTTATCGTCCTTATTCTAAAAGATTTTCGAAGGTATCAAGAATTAAACTGAACTTTGTTCAAATTTTTTCTTATTTTAACATTTTTTTAGATACCTTAGTTAAATCAAATAAAAGCAAACTTTTCGTGAAGATTTTATCGATGCAGTCCCAATACTGACGGCCCCTGCCACAGAAAGACGTCCTTTCATGAAAGTGGAGATAATTCCACACAATTACTATATCTACTAGAGAAGCGAGAGATCGCATACTTATCTGAGGACTTCTCATCCTCGTACACAGGTACTTTGTCATGAAGTACACCTTCCCCGGTGGAAGATGGCAACATACTTAAACATGAAGTTCAGCACAATTCATAAAATCAAGAAAATGGGCAATACAAAGATTACCACATCTCTACTAATAATAAAGGAGAATTTGTGCGTGTCTGTGTGTGTTGGCGCTCTACAGAGCAGACCGCTGGATCTAGAGCTACTAAATTTGGCACAAACACACTTTGGAGGGTGGGAATGTGCATCTCGGGGCCATTTTTGAAATTCCAATTAGAATTTTAATTAATTAAAAATTAAGCGAAATTGTGGCGTTTTTCCTTAATAACTTCCGAAATTATTACAGCACAAAAATCATCTTTACGCCAACTGAAACTGGAAAAAAATTACCTTTTCGATAATAACAATTAAGTTCCCGTACAATTTTTTGCTTAATTTTAATAAATTTTTAATAACATTTTTGGTATAATTGGCATATAACAATATTTTCCATTGTTGTAATTCAATTCAAACCGTTTTCAGTGTTTAAACTAATATTTAAATGCGTGTTTCTCTTTCATTGTTGAAAGCTGAGGTAATATCCTAATACATTATTTTCGTTCGTATTTTATTTCATCAAACATTTTGTAGAATCTGTAAACCAAGCACTTTGAGATATTCCCTATATTAAGAATTAAATCCAGTAAGCTGAATGATTATGGTTTCTAGATTTTCTTCCTTTTACAGCGTGTTTTAATCCATCTAACATGCCGCTGGAAATTAAATGTGCTGCGCCATTTTAATGTTGAAGTCAAATGTATAATTTGCAAGAGTATATAGAAATTAAACGACGTTGGCGCCGACAACGCGCAATTAGATATTATATAACATGGTCAGATATTTGTCACTTAGAACATCTGTGTAGACAATGAACAGAACTATTGAATGCCACTAAAAGAACATGGATTAAATATCTACCGCAGTCTGAAGTTTGAAATCACGTTGTTAAGGGAAACATGAATATAAAACGATGCAAGATTCAATTGAAATCATTTTCCCGGAGAAAAGTTTTGTCGCCGACGGCGGCTGGTAGTAGAATAAATAGAAAAGATCGCAATTCTCCTAAACTCTTTTTATGTTTTGTTTCAATGGATTGTATTTTTTCTAGTAATACAAGAATATGAGCTCCTGTTTTCTGGCGTTCTGCTGGGTAGACTGTTTGACTTTGAGTCAACAACTTTTTCAAAAAATATTTTTTGGAGGGTGGAAATGTGTACCTTAGAGCGATTTTTTACGAAATTGCAATTATAATTGTAACGAATTAAATACTAAGCAACATTTTGCCGATGATTTTCGAAAAAATTATCCCACAAAATCATTTTTATACAAACTTAAAATTGAAAAAAATTTCCTTTCAATGACAGCAGTTAAATTTTCGTCCAACTCTTTTCTTGGATTTTAGATTTTTAAATACCCTTTCACAGATAATTTGCTACAATGTCTCTCATTTTTGAAAAGGAATTTAAAACGTTTTCACTTTTTCGAGAACTATTGAATTGCTTGTTTTTTTTCATTGTTTAAAGCTAAAGAATGAAGTTGATGATAGAATTCTGTTTATTTTCCACAATTCTTTGGTAATATCGAAATGAATTTCACTTCCTTTTCTAATTTCATAAAAAATTTTCTAGAATATTTCAACAGAGCCGGCGATATTAAGTATATTAGGAAATATGATATATGTGGTTAGCTGAACGATGAAGTTGTTATTTTTTAATTCATTTTACCAACAAGTTCTAACCCAATTAGCGTTCCGTTAGACGTAAAACATTTTAATTAACGCAGAGGTAGGGCAGGGGAATTGACTCTGCGATTTGTAATTAGTTGTGCTGCCCTTTTTGAAAAAAAAAAGAAAACCGAAAATAAGAATATTATTTTCTTACATAGTTTATATTTCAAAAGAGCTACATTTCTTTTTGTTCCTTTGGGAGTAAGGAAAGAGATGTTTTAGTTCCGAATATGCATAGGAGCGTGATCTGTAAAAACGTTAATAATGAAAGAAATCTTTTTAGGACTATGGATATTGCATTTACTTCAACTTAAAGAATTAGTGAACTACTTGTCATGTAGTAACCTATTTAGCCTTGAAAAGAAACCAAAATTTGTGCCGTAATATATTGGATATATAACCAAATAAAATACATGTTTGCAAATTAATTCTGATCATAACATTTTTCTCGGTCCTTAAAAAGAATTTTAAAAATTCAATTTAAAAATCATTAAGAAAATAAAACTCTAGGTTTTAATGAGTAAAAAAGAGGAAAAATTTAGTTTATTCACAATTAATAACTAATGTTTCAGGTTCTTGATAAAATTCTATATTAAATCATTTTCCGAGCAGTTTTCCTTCATAAAATGTTACACATTATAACCAACAAAAAGGAATTAAAAATTTGTAATTTAAAAATATATTATCTCTTTAATTCCGAGTTGACATTTTTCTCCAAGCTCCTTTAACATCAGAACTTTTTGGGAGGATATGACATAAATTGCACTCTCCCAATTTAAGTGGTCATTTACCCATCACCTGTTATAACTTTCCCTTAATGCACACGGAAATAGGCTGTGATGGGCAATTGGACCCCCTACCCAGCTTATCTGCAAAGCGATTTCAGAACCTCCCCTCCCCTCAAAAGAAACCAACCGCCTCAGACCGACTTTCGCCAATGTTAAGGCGAAATTTCTAGACCGCCCTGGACCGCCTCACTCCATGTGAGAGGGTTATGTCTTTTAGCCCACTTATTACAAATTCTGAAAATAAAACGCCACCTCCTTTTAATAACTAAGCATTAATCTTTCTATTACACTGATTTTCTTTCTAAAACATATGGTGCCTAAATGCTGAAACATTCGAATTTTTTTAAAATGTTGAGTATAACTACTTAAGTTTTAGGTTAATTACGAACTATCTTCTTTTGTTGCTATTTTTCCCAATGACTTAGCGTCCGTGTTCGGGGATATTTATGCAAATGTGTGCCTACTGACTATTTGTACAAGTGCATGATTCTCCACTTCTCTCTTCTTAAAATTAGAGGAAAGGCTATACGAAAACCTAATTGGTATCATAGAAATGATCATTTCTTTGTTTTCATTTTAGCATGCGTAAAAATCATTTTCATGGTATATTTTAGGAAGAACGCCGAAATTTCGTTTACTTTTTAATTGATTACATTTCTAATTAAATTTTCGAAAAAAAATAGCTCCGAAGTGCACATTCCGACCTTCCAAAATTTCCTAGCTCTATACCCAACGGTCTGTCCCGTAAAGTGCCAACACACGCACTCTCCTTTTTTAATAATAGGGATGCAATTATGTTCAAAGTTACAATATTCTGTCAGTTCGCTAGCTTAAATGAAAAGAAATCCATAATGGAGGAGAATAATGAGGCGGTAGCTTAAAGCTGAATTATGAACGGTATATCTGAAAGTTACTTGGTAAAGTAATTAATGCTATCAATTACGATGGAAGACAGGATGCAGACTTCTGTTCATTTTGTTTTCTGGAATGCACATTATCATACCGTTGTCTGGGAGCTGATCTCGCCTTTGATTAGGTCACATCTGTGTGGTGAACACACGCTGAACGAGCAGAATATAATGTCAAAATAGAATGTAAGGTGAATTTTAACATGCGAAGGCATTCAAATTTGTTTGATATATTTCAAATTTATTAAGAAAATTGTATGTAATTCATTCAAATAAACGTACAATTTTAAAATAATACAAAATATTTAATGCTTTAGTAACAAAGTTATCTTTAAGAAACTAATGGTATTTTCCCAATCGTTACTTCATTTTCACCAAAGGTTTTATTACGCTTTATCTTCTTCAATCAACATTCATTTTGATAGTTAATTGAAAGAGATGTAATTGAATTTTGGTACAAACACGCAGAAGTTTCAAGGTAGAGCATTTGCTAATTAGAATACTTGCGCCATGCAAAAGCAACATAGACGAAATTCTATACAATCATGTGCTCCTTATGACAACGAGATATTTCACTATTTTCAGAGCTTAAATCGCAACTAATCGCTTAATTTTGCTTCTTTTTATTCAACGTGAGAATTAACTTCTTCAATGTATTTGAGAAAAATTCACAGAAAGGATAAATATAGTATAATAAAATATAGTATATAAATATCTAAAATAAATATAGTAATATAGTATTATAAAATATATTTAAAGCTAAGAAGCAAAAATAAAAATAAAGAAAAGATTTTATAAAGCTGGCTCTTGTCATGGTTCTGAAAGGTAAAAACTATATATATACATATTTTTATCAGAACTCTGGAGGTTGAAACAAAATCGTATAGCCTGATGCCTGAAAAAATGCAATAATCTATTTTATCAACAATAATTATCAATATAACGAAAATTCTTAAGTATTTGTTAAATATCAAAGTATAATATGAATGTGATTAACTTTTTTATTTACTTAGAGCATTTATTTATGAAAGCGTGCTTTTAAAATCCCTTCCTTTTTCGTTTATATAATTTATTTCAGTGGGCTGCTGTAATCCATTCCGACTTTGGTGTTATGCTCATTAATGTTTTTAAATTTTGGTCCATTTTACACCTAATTACTTGCATTTTAAGGATTGGATTTTTCTCCTCACGTGTTTAGAAATGCTAAATTGTGTGAAAAATACCCAAATATCCTGTGATTTCAGTGAGGGAGTTTTACATATACTGAATTCAGAGTTGCAGGATTACCCCCTCAATGGCTCCACTATGAAACTATAACATTCTGGAAAAATAGATGTATGCGCATACATATAAAAATTTTATTCATTCAGTTATACAACGAAAGAAGGTATAATACATTGGTACACATCACTAACTTCCATTAAAAAATGCATGCAGTTACTTCTGTTTCAAAATTTTCTTAGCGAGAATTTTAGATATGCCACATCAAGAAAAGATCAGTAGGATCTCCTTCTGAGTGACTCCATATTAAAATTGTAACACTCTGAAAAGGAAACAGTACTCACATCCATTAATATACTATATTTGAAAAGGTAAAACATTAATTTCGTAAAATGTATCAAACGCATTTTTCTTTCAATAGAATAGCATTCACTACTAATAATAAAGGTGAATGTGTGTGTGTTTTGGCGCTCTACAGGACAGACCTCTGGACCTAGAGCTGTAAAATTTAGCAGGAAAATTTTTTGGAAGGTGGAAATTTGCACTTCGGGCCATTTTTAAAAAATTTTAATTAATTAAAAATTAAGCGTAATTATGGCGATTCTTCTTATTAACTTCTGAAAATAATACAGCACAAAAGTCCTTTTTAGTCCATGAGAAAATTACCTTTTCAATGATATCAATAAGTCGCCGTACAATTTTTTCTCTAATTTTAACAATATTTTAAAAATATTTTTTGGAATAATTTACAGCAATACTTTTCGTTGTTGAAACGCAATTCAAACAGTTTTCATTGGTTAAACAAATATATAATTGCGTGTTTCTCTTTAATTGTTGAGAGCTAAGGTACTATCCTTACATATTTTGCTTTCATATTTTATTTGGTAAAACATTTTGTGGAATCTGATGCTCTCTGAGATATCAGTATATGAAGATATAAGTAGAGATGAGCATATGAAGAAATATATTCAATAAGCTGAATAATTATGGCTGTTATGTTTTCATTCTCTTTCATCATATTTTAATTCAGTACACATGACGCTGGGCATAAAATATGTTGCGCCATTTAATGTTGAAATCAAATGCATATTCTGAAAGAGGAATATGAAAGTGAAGGTGGCGCTGACAAGTTACAATTAGATGTCACATGGTATATTCAGTTATTTCATTCCATCAGGGACATTTATGTAGACAATTAATAGAACCAAGAATAAGGCCACTAAAAGAAAATGGGTTGAATATCTACTAGGATCTGCTTAAGATGTTAAGGGAGCATTGAATATAAAATGATGCAAGATTCAATTGAAATTATATTCCAGGCGGACAAGCTGGTCGCCGAAACACCTAGTATAAAATAAATTCAATACGTAAAGAATGGAAAAATTTCCATTTTTCGAATAGTTACGAATATTATCTGCAGTTATTTCCAATTCATCAATCATCAAATATTAAAAAAACTACACGTGAAAAAAACAAAAATGAACTGAAAATAGCTGAATTTAGAGAATTAGGATAATTCAATGGAGTGAAACAAATTATTATAACACCCTTTTATAGTAAGCAACTTGCATCATTTAATTTAAGCAGTACTCAAAAACTTTAAATGATGCCGAAACACAATAATAATGAATAATGGAATAAAAATAAATATGAATATTACTTTCAGTCATATATAGACATAAATTATGAAAAAACATAAATTCGACGATAATTAATTAGGATCTGATATATTCTTAAAAATTGCTGCGTTTCAGAATTTTCTGAATCAGCCTTATTATCCACATAAAATGTTTTCAAAGAGTTGTTTGTGATACTAATAGTTAATTATAAAAATATTTTAATCGGTTACTTATGTATTAGAGAGTTCTATAAATATTTTTTCTTAAACTGCTTCGTGTAGTGCTGTAAATATTTTAATTAGATTCTTAACTATTACTTTAGAAGGCGTATAGTCCCCTGGTAATAAATTTAATAACGGCAAGAATTAAAATCTATTCCCTTGTCATACATATCAGTAATAATTACTTCATAATTTGCTATGAAATTAAAATTTGCACTTATTTCGAAAGTAAAACGTTTTTTCTTGTGAATTTTAATAAAACTGTAATGTTTACAATGTTTCATAAAAATATCAAAATCATTACCAAATTTAAAAACAGAACCAATAAAATCTTTATAAATAAATAATGAATCAGCAGAAATTTAAATTTGGGAGCTGGCAAAATTCCTCAATTTTCTGCATAAACATCTGGGACTTTAACAAATATTGAAATAATAATTTTCAAATCTTGTAGATTCCTACATTTTTATTATGGAATTAAATTATCATAGAAACGGAACAAATAACTAATAATATGTTTGAAATTATTTTTAAACTAGCCGACTTCGGCAACCAGCATTTTTACCAGGAATACTGAATTTTTTTTATTTTGTCATTTCATACTGGTTTTAAATGCAGTCTTATCATTTACTTAGAACAATTTTTATCGTTGTTAATAAATATATGGAACAATTTTTAACGTTGTTTTTAAATATATTTTTATCCTTAACATGAGGAGAGAAGCTTGCTTGTGTTATTTATATATGGTTCTCTAAAATCGATTATGAATAATTTAATGATTAATTATTTGTTCCCTTAAATTAATGCTTTCGTTATTAAGTTAATCCGAAATTTTCACAGCGCTAACATAAGGGTGCTTTAAAATCGTTAACTTCAATTAAATTTTTACTTGAAAGTGAAATTTTTTATTACTTTTCCTGCATTTTTTGTTATTCATTGGCACTGATTTAATCAATTTTGATTGGAAAATTAAAAATTCTTGCAGTGTAGACTATGCTTCCAAGGCAAAAGAATTGATACAAAATGAATTTTCTTATATGTTCATAAAACGCACGAGAGATGCGCAAGAATATTTTGAAACTTAACTGTATATTTTAGAAATAATATTACAAAAAATTCCAATTTATCCAATGAGGGTGAAACTAATGATTGAAATGGTCGAAAAGGGATAACGAAATTAAACACATGTGCAGTAAAAAATGATATCTTACCGATGAACCTGAAACATCAAAGAAATAAATAAACAAAAAATAAAGAAAACAAACTATTTCGTTTCCTTATATGAGTAATAAAAAATATGATCAAAACCCGGAAAAAATAAAAATTTTATTTACTACAGGACATTAATCTTGAGGCATTTTAAACTGTATGATATAAAAGGAGAATATAACAAAAAGAGGAAAGTACATTACTAATAAGTTTGCAGAAAATTGTTTATAGCAGTGGTTACCAAACTGAGCAAAGAACGCCCTGAGGAGCCTCAACTTCCTCATCCACAAGATATTATATAATTTTCATAATTTTATTTACATTTTTAATTCAGGTTGCGATCATAGGTCATTGATTTCGTTGGCCTTTTGCAGCTGGTTCCAACTAAAAAGAAAATGAGTTGCACTAACTGAATTGTCTGATTACAATTCATAACGATTAAAATTCAGTAGTGTGAAATTGAATTTTGGTTGTCAGAAAAAGATGAATCTCAATTTCTAATTGCGAAAGCCAGACAAGTTTAATTTCGTTTGCTACTTATTAAATGCAAAGTTCGTTTTTCTGTAGTTGCTGTCATCTAACCCGGAGAGATAAAATTACACAGCGACGAAACTATATACTTTGGGCCAATATAATATTGCAGAAGTAATAGATATTTTTTCTGAAATTAAAACTCGAAATCTATAATTTTAAATTTATTCCAGAATATTGTTATTGTACAAAAAATAAATAAAATTGTAATACAAAAGAAATCAAATTGTAAAAGAAATCAAATTGTCAAACATAAATCTAAATATATACAGAAAAATTTTCTTACTCCTAAAAATAAAATAATTTAAGATCAAATAATTGCATTATAAAGGGTGATTCAGCACCTCAAAAAATGAAGTACTTTTATAATTAGTGCTAATGTCATCTTTAATTTTAATTACCACCCTTAACAATTTTAGGTAGTCCCAGGCTGTCTAGTTAAACCACTGCTTGCAGCACATTTAGTAACACCGCAAATGTGTCTAATCACATAGAAGTAGGTAGATAAGCCTTTGAGCACATGAAGATCTGTAAATGATTTTCCCATTCAACAATTAACTGCAAAATTACTAGACGATTTCCCCTCCTTAATGTAACTGAAATTTCTAACTAATCATGCCTGATTTTCTCATACTAAGCTATTCCATTTTAATGTCTTTAGACAACATTACATGCATATAATTCAAAAATGAATGAATTTATGAATGATGTACGTAATATTCTGACGAAACATTGAACATCCTTGAATACTGATGACATAAAAGCCGTGCAGACTGTGTAATATTATTTACTAGCAGTACGCGCACGGCGTTGCACTTGGCATAATGGCTGCAACAAAGTTTTGAAAACGAAATCAATATATATATATATTATTGATTTCGCCCTCGATTTTTAGTGAAAGTACAAGCAGGAACTTCAGCGAGATAAATAACGGGTTCTTTTAACTAAAGATATCTGCTTATATGCGCGACTATCAAAAGTATAGAACAAATAAATCAAATGATTCTTGGATCAGTAAAATGAAGTAATTAAGATTAGCTGACGCAATAAAACAATCGAGAGTATGTCGTGATTTTCGCTTGGTACCGCCAGCATTTTTGCTTGGTACTGCCAGCCAATCGGATAGTAGAAATGCATTATGGGAATTAAGAGTAACCTTGGGTCGCACGAACGCTTCGTCGATTCGGATATGCGAGAGAAAATGTTTTGAACTGTTCAATAAAAAAAATTCATAAAAAATCGGAGAAAAAAGATATTTTAACCATTCTTGTTTAAAAAGAGGGATAAATATTTCGGTTTATACCTAAAAAATGATAGCGTTATTATAACGTCAGATGCAAGAAAATAAGAATCGAAAGTTAAAAATATAAATGAAAAGTGACTATTATTTAAAAATTTCTCAAAATTCAGTAAATTATGCTGTAAATTCAAAACAAACTTCATTAGAACGAAAATTGTTTTTTCTATCAGATGGTGCATTGATTGTTTTCCAACAATCATTAGAAAAGAGACTGCAGCCATAAACGAGCAAAAAACGACACAGAACAACACAAAACATTAAATAAAAAATTTTCTAGATTGCATTTTAAAATTCTGTCTTCGAGATGCATTGAGTCTCCATTACGACTACCTGTGTGCCAAATTTCATGGCTGTAAGTGCGATAGATTCGTCTGGACATTGCACAAACACATACACACGCAAACATTGCCTTTTATAAGTATAGATTAACATTCATTAATACCAGCAGGGTTTTCTACCACCGGCTGTCTCGTAGGCTGTCACAGTTACCACGCGTTTTGTGTTTAGCTTCGAGACAAGCTGAGACGCAGAGGAGAGGCAGAAGTATGCATTTCGGGCAACTTTATGTTAACAGACTGTGTTCAAAATTCGACACAGGATTACACTTTTGGCCTCAAAATCGCAAATCAAATTTAATTTGTAAGTTTTTAATTTAGTTAATTATCTCTTTCCTATACAAATAAAAAGCATAAATTAAAAATCAATAGGTTGATGGATTTGTTCCAAAATAGAACAAAAATTCTGATAATAAAACCATTTACCGAATTTTATCCTCCTAGTTCGTTGGATTTTTAAGTTATCGTGTTCATAGGTACAAGGGCAGTCACACAAACAGACATCGCTTTGATACATTACTTTCCAAATATCATTGAAATGTATAATTTTATTTTTCACTTACCGAAATCTCAGATTTTTTTGAATTACCTATCCACAATCACTCAGGCGGAATTCAAAAAATTGCTTTTTGCTCTCAGTGAGGCCTGAAATGTGATGATTCATAAAAATCTGTTCAACCGAATATTTTGACGGTTACAATACCAGTTTCTTTGTTTATTTCGTACAGTGGGGCTGGGAGGGTAATTGGCATAATATGATTTTTCGCCTCCATTCGTCCTCAGTGGATCAGCAAATGTAAATGGCGCCTGGGGCATAACATTGTTTCCTCGCCCATTCAAAACATTTTACTTTAAAAAAGAGACCTAAATGCACTAATCTTTTGACTCCTTGATGCTCCCTAAGACAGATGGCTGAGGCATCTATACCCCTTTTACCCACTGGTTTCTACGCTATTGACGTTGTATATGAAAAAGTAAAAAACTTGCGTGCACTTTTTGGCCCTACGTTTCATCATCTAAAAAATGTCGCGGACAGATTTTGGCAATTTTAATGCAAATTGTATTTTTGATGATTGGAATCGGCATTCTACAACAGTAAAAAAAACATGCGTAGAAATAACTTTCCTTTATTCCTGATGTTTATACAAAAAATATAGAATCTGATGTGAAAAACTCTTTACGATTAATTGAATTTGATGATAATAATTGTAACTTAATCATTTCATAATAAGCTAAAACAGAAACTTTCTCAGTAGTATTTTTTCTTCCATTTTTTCATGTTTCTGGTTATCTTTGAGGAAAACTAGCAACATAATTAGTTTGCTTTATCTCATTAAAATGATTTTTTTGTATTTCTCAAACATAATTTATCATTCCGAGTTTTTGTTTTTTCTGAATGAAGGTTTATTTTTCTCGATTTCTAGCTTTCACCAAGATATATTTCTTTTATTTATTTGATCCATTTAACTATTCTCTTTCAATGGAATTGAAGAAAGACAATTTTATTCAATGCTTTTACTATATTCCTTAAGAAAAAGCATTGTAATGGAACTTGTTACTAAAATTAATTCAGTTAGTTTCCGTTAGACTTTTTATGAAATTAGCTAGCTTCTAGTTTAGTAAATTGTAATATGTGACAGTAGATACTTAAGTGAGTTTCTGGAATTTCACATTTTTCTCCGCAAGTAATAGAAATACTTCTTCAAGATGATTCTAAAACACCTGACAAAAAAGCAAAGGCAGATATAATTAGCTGAAATAAAAAGTTTTTATAATAAATATGGGTGTGAAAAGGGTACTTTCATTTTCTAGAGGGTGCTGAATAAGGTTAAATTAACGATTCGGCCGATTTTTATATCGATATTTCTTATCTTTGGGCCCATGTTATTCTACCTGATATAAAATTATATTTGAAAAGCAGATTCTCTTTTTGATTGATTTTAACGATACAGCATTATATGGTAGCAACATCCATTCTCCCAATTAACTTTAAATTTCTCGCCAACGAAAAATTTCTGCAAAATATTTTACCAGAAATATTGGTCGAGGTTCCTCCAGCAGTTATCAATACGATGGAGAATCAACTCACTTCTAAAGCAGCGTCAAAAAATTATTATGATTCTAATTACGCCATCAGTTTTCTCGACCCTTTGTGTTCTATCAAAATCTTGTTATAAAAATTTCGGTGTCCTGTAGAAATATAAATGAAATGTATGGAAACTTCGCTACTATACGATAATCTACGAACAACAGCTGTTATTTTTGTATTAATTTTGGCTTTAACACTTTTGAGCACCTATTGAAAAACTTGTATTCTTTAAACGGTTCTTCCTTACATATTTTCTTACCTCTTCGTGCGGCAGGAAATATACGCATCATTTCCAAGCATCCATTACTTTATAAAATATGTTTATTTTGGTTCCATCTACCTACAGTTACATTCCTTCCAGATTTCAGAAACGTGATAAAACGATTTTAAGAAAAACAGCTTTTAAAAACGTTTTCTTTTAAATTAACTAACTAAAACGTAGTATTTTTTCACCTTAATTGTTTTCTTCATTTTAGTCCTTCATTGATAATTTATATTTATACTTATTACGATATCTTCCGAACATTTTTTTAACAAATTCACTACCAAATGCCGCCACGAGCACCAAAATTTGATTAAATTAGGAAATTGACTAATAAGTAAGTTCAGAAAATATTAAAACAGCAGAATCATTGAAGACACACAAATGTAAGAAAATTTAAACTCTATAACATGAGGAAGTGAATGAAAAATCAATTACAAAATTCTGTCTTCACAAACATGAAACCTGTCAAGCTAAATAAAAGTATTTAAAAACGTTTTTATCGTGGCAAAATAAATGCATTGGTTGTATGAAGTGATAATTTATAGTCAATTAACACATTCACCAAAGAATATAAATAGGAATTACATATCTATTGAAAGAATAAATTCCAAAAATCTAGTTGTTGTTGTTGAGTGATACTGTGTTCGGAGATCATAATATATCAACTGCATCTATATTTGAGGATGCAATTTACAAACAGTCTTTTAGAGCTAGAAATAATTTATTGTATTACAAAGTATCAGCATCACTTGATTATAAATGTATTTCGTCTGAATTAAAAGAATCTGCAGTGGCGTGGTAAAATTAAGGCATTTGTTATCAATTTCACTATTTCAACTGTAAGAGTTAAATTTCTTCGGTAAAAAATGCTTGGAAATCAACAGAATATAAATAAAAATATACCGACGGAGTACTTGCACTGAGTACTATGTAGGTTTTTCTATTTAAATATTCAATAATGTATGTTCTCGGATTCCGAAATCCTCCGCGCTTTTGCGCATGCGCCAGGCTGGGTTATTTTCATCAAAATAGGGGAAAATTGAAATATAGAGGTGGAAAAGGTTTACATTTTACTTAGCGTGACTTAACAAACAACTCCGGAAATGCGCTTATTTTGCTCATTGCCTGTCACCCCTTTCCGGAGAATAATCGTTCAAAAGTGCTAGTCTCGGGATATTGAAACGATCAGTAACAATTGTGTTCATGACAAAGAAATCTTTTTTCCAAAAGAAATTTATCGTTAAAGTACTAAAAATCTATTTTAAAAATCAAATGTAATTTATCTCTTTTTACTACTTCTAGATATTAAAATCCAAATGGTTTGATTTTAATCGCTTTATTTCAGCATTTCAAAATGACACATCATATTTTTTTAAGTAATCTGAATAGCTAATATTTTAATTCTGTTATCTGGAGTTCACGCAACGGGTAAACAGTTTGAAGTTTTATTATCGTAAAATTAGAAATAATCTTTTTTGCTCAATGGATAGATGAAAGAATGTATTCTTTGCAAAGAAGACTAGATATCACATAATCATAATTAGATATCGATACATAATTCTTTAAACCCTTTTAGACTGTAATCATTTGTCATTCAGGGCTCTAACTACTTTTGCATCAAGTAGAAGAAAAATTTCAAACTTGTTTTGAAGATAACTAATAGCGATTGATAAATATATGGCCAGTATCTAATGAGATGTATTTTTATTTATCAGATAGTTGGCAATATTGATTGCTTTTAAAAAAATAAATTGTTAGTGTTTAGAAGATTTCATTTTTTTTGAAAATGTTTGAGTATGCAAATATGCTACAATTCACTTATTTCGATGTTAGAAAATTTATTCAAATAATCTACTTCAAATTACTTTTTTCGTATCCCTTGTTCAAAAACCTTGATGTAAAAAAAAGTAAGAATTATAGGTTATATATAAATATGAGAGATAAAGGTGTCTAAAATGTCTATTTTCATCTAATTCAATTTTATGCAAATCGTGTTTCGTTTTTTAAAAACATTTTGACGCCTTCTTATATGTGACTAAAATGTTTGTGTATTGTTGATATTTTGCTTCGTTTCACTGTAACCTAGAAAATAGCATTTCTTTTTATAAAATCATAGTAATTTTACCTTTTATGGTGATAGAAAAGCTTACATTACTTATACCTCTATAAAATTTCAGGAATTAGAATGTATTATTATCGGTCTATGTGTTAGACAAGTTCAATGTTTTTATCATTTTTAAAAATGCTATGTACAGATTTAATTTCTTCAAAAGCGCATGAATAATTTTTGGAAAAACTATATTGTACTACCAACAGATTATATTACGCAAAATTTTAAATCCAGTTTGGGGTAAGTTATCACCAAATAAATACAATGACGGCATATTTTGACGTTTTTACTGAATCAATATACCGTGGCGTTATAAATATGGCATAGCTTCCAATTATACTGATTAGAATAGCATTAACTCGATTAACCTTTACACATTTCCGTAGCTACAGTTGCCTACAGTGACTGCTAAAGCGTTTGGTATCCTATTGGAGTACATGTACACTGGACAACTGAAAGTGACATGCCAAGACCTGAGTGATGTGTACAGATCCGCCAGAAAACTCGGAATGAAAGGAGCCATGAAAGAGTGCATCGAAGTAAGCTGTCTTTTCTTCCAAACTAGCCACCTCTGGTGACCAGCTGGATCTCAGTGATTATTGGCAGAGAAATCTTTCAATTAAGCTTGGCCATAACAGTTCCTCCAACAAAATATTTTGAAACTTGAAATTTTGATATACATTTAATCGTACTATTTTAGAACCATTCCACCTGTGTTGCTCATTGTGTTAGGAGCCTCACAAATACTCTAATCTAAAATTTGAGCTTTAATCTGAAATTGGAAATGATTAAGTTTTAACTAACTAAAATATGTTCATAACAAATATAAGGATAGTAGGTAGAATTACTCATGATGGAAGTTTTGTGCATATTATCCAAGTAGTTTCAATATTTACGTTAGTCTTAGAAGGATTTTGTTTCAATAAGAAAGCAGAATGTCGTGTTTAAGAGCGATATTATATTTTTTACATCAAAATATGATAAGGGAAATAGCAGTAATGTTTAGAAATAGACCAACTAAAATGATTTTTCAACTTACTTCTAAAGTTTATTCTTATATTTTATATATTTTTTACAACATTAATATAGCCTCGATGGGCATTTAGCATATTTCCAATATTTATTCAATTCAATGCATTTAATTCAAAAGATTGAATTTTAAAAAAATTAATTTGTTTAAAAACTCTCATTGTTTATCTTCATTTATAATAAAATAACTTTGGGGTTGAGGTAAATTTAAGAAAAGTAATTCATTTAGCTTATTGGATGACATTATTTTTTATTAATTAATTTTATTAATTACAAATTAATTAAAAAGTCAAGACACCTTGTTAGGGTTTGAGATAAGAAATTGAACGTTGCTGAGAACTTTAAAATATCATACCTTGCACGTTTAAAAATTGACGATTTAGGTGGGAATTATACTTAACACAGCCTTTTAAAAGGTTAAAGAGCAACTGATATCCAGCTCGATGTCCTCTCAATATCTTTTGGATTCTTAACAGTATTCAACTGGAATTTTTATATAAGATGAAAATATATCTGGCTTCGAAAGTACGGAAGAAATATTATACTATGATTCGCATATGCACAATTAAAAATTATTTACTACAAATATCATATTTCGTTGTATATTCTAGGTATTTTATTCAAATTATAATATAAGGATTCACTAGCAAATTGTTACGTATTCTGAATGTTTCGTATAAATTGGTTGAAAGCTCTGCTTGCTAAAAGCAATGAACATCCAGAAAAATCAGGGATTATTATATTTTCGTGAATATACATGCTTTTTATGCCAAAATACATCTAAGTGGTGCTCAGAGCACATAAAACCAAATTAACAAATTGATAAAGTTGCAAATCAGCATCTGCTTTCAGTAAAACGGGGTGACCAAATCATTTTCTTCTATATCACTTTATGCTCGGTCCCCTAAATCCTTTCGTGATCTTCGTTATAAATATGAATTCCAATGATTTTCTTTCTCAAGATTCTACAAATTCATTGTAACCATATTAAACACAAATCATTTTGTAATTTGCGATCTATGCTTAACTTTTGGACACGAGTGCATGTTATTGAAATTTTAAAGGATCGATCTTCTTCACCCATTGCTTTCGTTTCATCCAATATATTAAGAAGTTTTCATAAATCTAAACTATATAGGAAATGAATTTAGTGGCATAGAGACAGATGGTTTGGAAATTGATGGAGTTCCAAATAATATAAACTAAGATCATTTTCAAATCGTGAGAATGAACAGGAGAAGGTGATTAAATCGAATTGCAAACAGTTTCTATTATGCGAAACAATCAGTGGGTAGCGAATCTAATTTATATTCATCACTATCTAATATGGACCTTCAAATAGAAATTTTATCTTAAGTCATCTATAATTCATGAAGGCTTCCGCAAAGGTTTTATTAATATCGCAGATGGTTTAGTCTTTACATATTTTAGTATGCACAATTGTTTTAACAAATTTCTCATCCCTGAGACTCAGTGCTGATCATGACATTATTAAAGTTAGTACAGATTAAATGAAAGGCTTTTTGGAAGCAAAATTATCCTGGATATGCCCATTAGAACAGCTTTGATATACAGTATTACTGGCGATAATCTTGTATTGGCGACTTTTCATCGCCTTACCGAACATCGTATTGTTAAGTCGCCAAAGCAAAATATCGCCAATGGGGTCCTATATTGAAGTTGTTGAAAAAGTCGCCAAAACAACATTATCGCCAGTGATGCCATTTATCAAAGCTGTACCGTCCAATTAAACAAAAAAAAGCAAAGTCGTCAAATCATTCTAAACAGGCATTTATATTTACAGTTATAAATTCCCTATTTCCTTGTCATACTGTAGAAACAGACTTTGTTGACTTAAAACTAAAAAAATTCATTTCATGGCCTAACAAAGGATTCCTGTTTTACGCATGAGTTCTGACTGATTTTATTCATTAGACAGACCTTCTTCCACTTCGATTAGATTCAGTTTAATTTTGGATACTAAAGAGAGTATTTTTGCTAAAAATTGCATTAGCCTTATCTGGCTGAACACAGAAATGGCAGGAACACAGTCTGGAATCCCAGGAAATGAGTTGGACCATCTATTTGCCAAAATTCTCGCAGATAGCGGAATAATTTTAAATTTACCTACCCATAGCAGTTCATTAAAATGCATTGCAGACAAGATGCACTTTTAAATTGAAGCATTTAGTGGAGTGATTCCGAAACCGGTATTGGTTGGTGCGAGTGAGCTCTTGGCCAACATTGATATTAAATTACTTATTACCAGCCAATCATTGACCTATTTTGTAACAAATCACGGCCCATTACCGTTATATCTTTTTATGTTCAAGATTTCAACCAGTCCGAGTTGTCCTTCTGGAAGATTCTAGGATACTGATCATTTTGTTCTTCATTATTGTTTCACATAAAATTTTCATTTGTCCGTTACTTCCGAAGAGCATCTGCAGTTCTTTTACTATGGGTTAAAAAATTTCGACGTTTGTTCTTAACTCCGACGATTAAGAATTTTCTCGCGAACATATATTTCGGAAAAAAAACTTTTCATCAACTCTATATTGCACAAGATGCCCTACAATATGCACATCATATCTTTACGATATTGTGTGGCATTTAGAATATCTTGGCAATATCATGGGGATATTGTAAAATATCTTGTGATGATAAGGATACTTTCGGAGTTTTACATTTTTTAGAATTATTCCGGAAAAGCTCGACCACCTGCAGTTGAACTTCGACCACTTAAGGAATAGACTCTAACTCATATTTTACAGGGAAGATTCTGACACGACGGCATTTAGGGGACCGACCAAAAATTTATGAAGAAGAAATTCTAAAAAACTGTGAAAATCCGGAAGTGACCGGATACTTTTATTCATATCGACTGTCCTTTTAAAATTAATTAATTTTTGTATAACAGTTTAGTCAAACTTTGAGGGTTTTTATTTCTTTTTTTTTCCTTGGTTGTGGTTCCACCACGAACTTGTTTGTATTTGAGGTCACCGTATGTTTATGTGTCTGTTTAATGTATTGTATATATCATTATTTTGATGACTGTATTTTTATTATGCATTTATTTTGAATTTTTATGGATGTTTATACAATGTAACATTTTTTTAACCCTTCCCCGTCTACACTTATCCCCTTAAGTCTCGCGCCCGTCATACTGGAACATTACATTATAATTTGGCACAAAAATTACGTGGAATCCGTAAGCATCTTAAGTATTCTATGACTTCTTAGATGAATGAAAATGACAGCCCCTTTCCAAAACAGGAAGGGTCATCTTATTAGATAGCAAAAAAAAAAAAAAAAAACGACACTTAAGGGGTTAAAACGCTGCATACCCAGTGAGTCGGAAGGGGTGATAAATAAATAAATCATACATAGTATCGCGTTAAATATGTTAATGCCGTTGTGTTTTAGCTCATTGAAGTTTGCGAGTAAACGAATAATCCTAAAATTTCAGATGCCAATGCATTTGCACCGCATAGGGAGAAACGTAACCCTCGAAAGGTGTTTATACCATTTAGTAGACCGGAATCAATTTTACGTTATATAAACATGCATATCAGTTTGAAAAAAGTTTCGTACCTAATCGTACCTAAATTTATACCCAGAAATTCTTAAGCTATGTAGGCAATACATGTTACCTATATTATCATTGATAAAGTAGGAATCTGCATTCTTATATCTAAAATGCACTCTAATATCATAAAAGTGCATCAGATTTAGTTCTTTAATCACACTATAGAGCGCTATATTAGAATAAGAGCGCTCAAATTCCTAGTTATGGTTCTGAAGGGGTTCCACACTATTCTAACCTAGGGAGCTCGAATTTGTTAAGACGGCGCTGTCTATCTCACCTTAAGGCTTGCAGCATGAGTTTTGAAATAACTTGCGTAATTGAAGGTAGTGACTCTTCACCAAATTTGATTCTTCAAAGACATGTTTATTATGTTTGAGTATTATTGAGATGAAGTATTATAACATATTTCTCATTTCAGCTGCTTAGTGTGACGACCGAAGATTTCCAAAACATGGTGTACCTGTACGTCACCGCTCGGCAACTGAAACAGTGGGAATGCACTAACCGAGCCTTCAAGCTGCTGGTCGTGAGCTTCGAGAGATTGGTCATGACAAAGCAATTTTTAGACCTGGAAGTAGAGCAAATTCTGGAGCTGTTTAGTTCCAATGAGCTCGGAGCTAGAAGGTAGGCTGCCTGAGTTATTTTACAAAAAAAAATGTAAATTAGGAAATTAATAAAAATGTCTATATACAAGTGCACTGCTCTCAGGGATTTTAGGGAAAATTTCTTCAAGTTCTGTTTATACATGTGTATTCAAATGTATAGTATAGTTGTAAAATTTGAAAATACTTAATAAAAATTAGTTGGTGAAAAGTTTCCACAATACAAAACTATATTCCGATTTGGAAACCGTTTGCTTAATTACTGCCGATTCAGTAATAGTAATTTAATAGTAAAAAAATATAATATCTTCGTAAAGAGATTTATAACAGTGGAGTAAAGATATCATGACAAAAAAGCAGAATTTTATGAATTCCCTTAAAATGACTTCTTTGGTCTCATATAATTTATTACGGAACAGTTGGTAATCGTTTTACAGATCAGTTAGTAACTGTATGAACTATTCTAGAAATCAATACCAATTGATATATTAAGTTACTTATATGAATGAACTTATACTATTGATGCCTGGATTTATAATAAATAATTTGAATTTCATAGTATTTCAATGTCAGAGTGTTGCATTTTATATTTATACCATGGATTTCAATTTTGAAATAAATTGTGTGATAGATCCTACAGAACTGAGTCGAAATTTAACTGTTTAAAGTTACGTGTTAAGAGAGTTATGCTTAAACCATATTATTTAGATATAAGAAAAATATACAGCATGTTCCAAAAAAGTGAATTAAGCATTTATTTCCTTAAATATTGCGCCTAGACATAGACTTCCATAACAGAGTTTTTCATTAAATAAGATGAGCAGTTGTATCAGTTGTATGGAAAAAAATTGGTTTCTGTAAAGCTTGTTATTCAAAAGTTTAAAAAAAATTAAAATTTTATACTCTTCCCATAGTGTAAAAGTGTCAATTAGTAAAAGATTCCTCTTACTCCCATCTATAAAAACAGTAAGTATCACGCTTCTATCTGCAATATTTGCAGAAATGTGATTATTTCAAAATTTATGGGGCTTATCACAAATTTAAATGGAGATATTTTTTGTGAAAATGGAAATTTATTCAATACAGAAAAAATGTAAAATTCTAATACCTGTTTAGTAGTATATAAGCCAATCTTCATTACTTAAAATGTTTTTCTAATAGCACATACTGTTGCTTAGTTTCACTAGTCGATAGTTAAAACTATCAACTTCGTATTAAAGGAAGGCGAACTTCAGGAAATGAAAATTTGAGGCATCTCAGGATAGTAGCCTAATACCGAAAATGAATATTAAATGGTTTGCCCTGAATAATATGCGTATATTTAGGTTTGCTTAAAGGCAGTGGTGGCTCATTCATTAGGGCTGCAGAGTTACAGACCGCATTAATGTTATTTTAAAAACTAGTACTTTCGTTTTTATTCTTAATTCCTTACTTTTCCTTTTGAAAATCCGATGAGAAGGGAAAATGGGAAAGTAATTAAAACGAAAAAAGAAGATAGAAAATTAATCAACAACTAAGACAAACCTATTATGGGACTGCACATCAAACAGTTTTGAAACGCACCAGAATGAACTCGCTGAGTTCAGTGATATGCGAAAACCAGCACTTTCTCTGTTTTGACATAGCCAAATAGATTTTCGCAAGCTCCAGTTTGGCGCTCGGCCATGGGATTCCTCATTCCCACCCAAGTTTCGTCTTCGGGCTCTTGATTTGATTTACTTCTCTTTGATTTTTTTTGGCTGTTTTAATTTGACTTTTATGTTGCCTGGAGGGAAACGTAGCTGTTTAATACTTATTCCTTTTTCGTTGTAAGTCACTCATTGAAAAGATAAGTCGGTATTTTTCTAAAGTAAAATTCAGACAAATAAAATTACAAATTTGGGCTATTTTTTTTGTAAGCTTGTATTCAATTGTATTCGCTTGAAAATATTTTTGCAGTAGTGCTCGTTTCTGAGGACGCGAGTTATCACTGCCTCATCGATGTCATAATAGATAGTTTTTGAAGGTGCACATATTTGAATTAATGTATTATTTTACCATTTTTATAATTTGAAAAGGGTAATGAATAAATATATTACACTTTTCTGATTCTGGCCTTTCAATAACATATTTTCATATTTATATTATCCCTTAGTTGAATATCGAAATCCATTAGATAGCATTCCTAAGGTACGAAAAAATTATCTAAGTCAATAAATTTGCCTTTTTATATCTCTGTAAGTTTTGCTGATAGAAGCGTGAAGCTTTTTCTGAGCTAAGATGAGTATAAGGAAATCATTTTACTTACGATACTTGTAGACTATGGGGATGAATAAAAATTTAATTTTTTAAACATTTTATTACCAATTGCCATAAATTGTTTTCATTCAATTGAGCATCTTACTTAATGAAACTTTGTAACTTGAAGTATATGTCTAGGTGCAATATTTAAGGAAATAAACCCTTGCTCTTCTATTTACACAATTTGTAGTGAAAAATATTTTAAATGCAAAGTTTTGTTTGGCATTCTGGATTACAAATTCAATTCACGCACCCTAATTCTTTAGAAACATGATAAAGTCACTTGGAGCTTAGAATTAAAAAAAATAATAATGTCCGCCTTCTCAATGCCTGTCGCGTTACTGGATTAGCATTACTCCTACGCAAATTAGTCCATTTTTTCACTTAAATGTTATTGTCTGGGGAGATATTCTAGCTGATACACTTAAATTTGAGTAAAGTACCAATCTTCTTTTTGAAGAAGAATTTAGAAAAGATAGTTAAGTAAACAGAAAGAACTTTTTCAATCAAAATAAATTACAAAATGTGAAATTGTTTTTTTCTTTTACTTTACATTTAGGAGTTTATGTATGGTAGCACAGAAACAAATAATGGTTTAAGTTTTATTCTATTTTACTGAAATTTTGCTTTCTTTAGTTTTAGGTCCATTGAAGTATTGTTATTGCAGCACAAATGATAAAAAATAAAAAAAAAACATAAGAAAGGCGCAGTTCGGGTCCCCGCCGTAGATTTTTCGTGAAAACGACAGGATAAAATCATAAAACAAGTGTGTCATATTAATATGTAATTTAATTAATCAATCTCTTTAAAACAATATTTACTCAGAGTCGTTTAATGGTTACAGAATAAACAAATCGCAAGCTACCATAGACCCTTGCTACATGCAATAAACTTGTGATTTATCTATTTGGAACTATTATTCTACTCTGTGTAAATAATGTTTTAAAGAGATTGATAATTATTTTACATATTAATACGAAATACTTTTTTATGATTTTATCCCGACGTTTTCATGAAATATCTACGGCGTGGAGCCGAACTGCGCCTTTCTTATGATTTATTTAGAGTAGTTTTTTGAGGGCGCCATCTGTTAACAGTATATAGAACCATATTTCGCGTATGCGCAGTAAAACATCATTAACTACAAATGTTCATATTTCCCTTAATATCAAAGATTTTAAATTCACATTTTAATACAATGTTTCTTTTACGTATTGTCAAGTATTCTGCAAGTTTCGTACGATTCCAAAGAAAATTCTGCATGTTATAATCAAAAATATGAGGACTTTGAAATTTTCAATTTAATACCGATTTTTACTTATATTCTGATAAATATTTTTATTGCCTCACTTTGGGTTCTAGTAATACTCCTCAAGCTCTTTATAATGACACCAGAATGAATCTCTTAGCTAAACGCGTTTCCACGCCACACTTATTTATAACCTTACATAAAGCAAATTCATAATAATCACACGCAAGCACCTACACTAGTACGATGACGCAGGCAAAACAAATACTATGCGACAAACTCTTACAAATATGATCTATTCGTTGTGGCGTCAACCATTCTTTTCGCATTGTTAGTCTCGGAGTTATTAGTGATTCAAATCTGACGGTATTTTGTCACACAAGAAAGTTCGACCGACTAGCATTGTAACGAGCGGAAAGACGTCTTCGCGTCAAAACTTTACCAGAACTACAGGGTGACTCAGTACCAAACCAATAAACTTTAGGGGGATGTAGGTAGCATAGAATCGAATCTGTATCACATAGCATTGCAGAATTGGCATGTCTCTCTCTCGAGTTAAGTTGTAAACAAGTGATGAGAACAGATGAAACGACAGCAATATGTGCATGAAACAGACAGGGTTTTAATCAAGATATTTGCATTAACAACGTGTGCAAGATACAGAAAGGTGTTCGATTTAATTTTACTGCCTATTCCCAGATAGTGAATACTTTCTTGCTTTAAATTTCTTCTTAATTTTAAATTACTTTGAGTTTAATTTGTTACATGATTCATTTTATATATTCATAAATATACCAAATCGAATTTTTTAAAGTTTCTTTTGAGACCTTTCAAATGCCTTTTTTAAACTTGTATAGCATTCACACGAAGTGAGAACATCTTATACAAAATAAGTATTCATATATTTAGAAAAATGGGAAAGGTTATTAATGTCAGTATAAAAAAGAAATGTGATAAAAATATTTTGAAATTTGGAAATAAAATATTTGCTGGTGGCGGTGTTTTGTTTAGTCGAATCGAAACATTTGAATAACATGTTTTGGAAATGTTTCAATTATTTTCTAAGCTCAGAAAATGCGGTATTTATTCTGCTTTACTTTAAGAACATTTTACAAGCTAATGGAATGCTAAAGTAAATGTTTTCAAACATCTTATGATGTGAAAAACTGAGTTCGTCCTATTTTCAGATAAACCTCTTTGTAAGAGTATGATTTACTGTAAGTGGCATATTTGTAGAGATCTCAAATATAAGAAAATCAAAGCACTAAACTGAAAATTTCTCTTCTTGTAAATTATATTTACAAGGTTTATTTATATGGTTTTTGTTCTATATTTTTTTCTTGTTTCGCAAAGTATGGTCTTTACTAAAGTTTCTCCTTGCATTTCTTTTCCAGAAACTGGAAATATAAATACATTGTTAATTCACTGCCTTCGGGAATAAAATGCGCCTGAAAAAACACAGACAACCGTAGGGATTTTAAATTGTTTGCTTAGGATCATGTAAAGCCTAGAAGGTTTTACTTACACGTATGCACTTTTAAGAACCATATTAAAAAACTTTCAATTCAATTTTGAAATACACTGACGGGAAAAAAATCCCAACACCAAGAAAAAATTATTGTAGTGATGAAATTTCGGCAATACATTTGTCTAGGTAACATATTGAATTGATTAAAGTTTCAAGATCACGGGTTAATGTAAGCGCAAGAAGAACCATTTCAAAAGTGAAATGCTGCTACATTAATAACTGGTGTAACCGCCAGAATTTTAAATGCAAGCATACAAACGTTCGTGTATTGGGTTGTACTGGTGCCAGATGTTAGTTTGTGGGATGGAGTTCCATGCCGGCTGCACTTGGTCGGTAAGTACAGGGACGGTTAATGCTGTTTGTGCATGACGCTGGAGTTGTCGTCCAATGATGTCCCATACGTGCTCGCTTGGAGAAAGATCTGGCAATATAGCAGACCAAGACAACATGTTGACACTCTGTAGAGCATGTTGGGTTACAGCAGCGGTATGAGGGCGAGCGTTATCCTGTTGGAAAACACCCCCTTGAATGCTGCACAACAGGCTGAATGACCAGACTGACGTGCAAATTTGCAGTCAGAGTGCGTGGGATAACCACGAGAGTGCTCCTGCTTATATAGGAAATTGCTCCCCAGACCATAACTCCAGGTGTAGGTTCAGTGTGTCTATGCCGCAGACAGGTTGGTTGCAGGCTCTCACCTGGCATCCTTCTAACCAACACGCGGCCAGCACTGGCACCAAGGCGGAACCGACTTTCATCAGAAAACACAAATCTCCACTCCGTCCTCCAATGAGCTCTAGCTTGACCACCACTCACGTCGAAAATGGCAGTGGTTTGGAGTCAGTAGATTGCACTCTACAGGGCACTTGGCTCGGAGCTGTCCTTGAAGCAACCGATTTGTAAGTGTTAGCTTGTGTCACTGTGGTGCCAACTGCAGCTCGAATTTCTGCCGCAGACGCAGTACGATGCACCACAGCCATACGCCGAGCACGGCGGTCTTCCCTCTCAGTAGTGGCCGCCCGGAACCCGGTCTTCTTGAGGCAGCACCTTCCCTTGGCCACTGCTACTAACAATCATGCACAGTGGACACATTCCTGCCAAGTCTTTCTGCAATATCGCGGAAGGAAACTCTACCTTCTCGTAGCCCTACTACACGACCTCGTTCAAACTCAGTGAGCTGTTGATAATGGCTTCTTCGCCTTCTTAAAGATATTCTTGACTAACATCAACTCACTACGTCAAATCTCAACGATAAATAACGCTCACGAACTTTACAGTGCGTATTTAAAGCAAACCTGATTTGCATGTTCATAGTGGCGCTACTAACGCCACACTTATGCGCCTAGTGCGAAATTTGAATAGACGTCATCTTTCAGATATATAAACACTCCTATCAAATTTCGTTTGACTAGCACAAGTCTTTATTGGTGTTGGGAATTTTTTTCCGTCAGTGTATAATAAAACAAATGAGCATTTTTACCCTTTATTTGTACAGTTGCTGAAAAGTACGCATGCTGTAAGGGAACAATTTTTACAGCATTTTTCGTTAATGTGTTCATATCGCAATTCAGTCATGGCCACTCTCTGAAAAGAATGTATGATTATTTTCGAATATTAAATAAACTAAATAATATCAAATATCATTGATCATGAAAAAAGCACAAAATATTTTAAAAATATATGAGCGAATAAAAATAATAATATTAAACGTAAGAACATAAATCCAATAGAATAAAATTAAAAAAATAATAGAAAAGATACCCATTTCGGACATTTCTGAGTATGTCTTCTGATTATCAGGATGCTTTGGGTCACATGAGATTCTAGTGAAATTCTTGGTGAATTTTTCTTAACTTTTGCAGGAGTCTCATACAGAAAAGTATTCCTGTTGTTTCTTATTTTGAATCCTCTCAGATGAGTGACGCCTTGATAAAGTTCATCTGGTAGATTCCTTAAAGTTATTCATTGTTCAATCTTAATTTTTAAAGAATTTTCATTTTGTTTCATAGTGCTTTTATTGTTAAAAATATATATATTAATCGAAAACCGCAAATAAAGTAGCAAATATTTTCTTTAAACTATCAGCCACGTTTTGAGACAAAAAAAAGTGTCAAAAGCAGTGTAAACATTACAATACTATTTTATTACCTCGAAATATGTCTTTTTTGCATAATCTAGAAAGCATTAATTTATTAATTTCAATTGGAGGATATGCCAGAGCATATACGGTGTTAGGGAGTTCTTAACCACTCGACGTTTCTGTTACTGCAACAAAACAAAGTCAAAGTTCATAATTAGTTGCACAATAGCGAGAGGGAATTTTAACATTTTATATGTCATCATTTTTTCAAGTTAAATTTAGAATGCTTAGGAGAAGAGAGAGGAGAGAGAAAATTAAAAATTTGTTCAGATGTGCATTACAGTACCAGAAATCATTTTGCATCAAAAGCCAACTGTTGCTTTCAGCAAATTCATGCCTCTGGAGATTTCACATGGTCTTGATAATCTTCTCATGTTTTCCTCTATGAAACATTGAAATCGATTTCATAGATCTAAAATTCTTCGTTTTCTAATGTCCGTTTATCTTTATAATAACATGTAGGAAAAAAAATCAAAACACATTCAGATGATTGGCATAAAAACAAATTTTAGATTCTTTTCAAGATTGTTACCTATTCCCTTTATTCGCATGAAAGGACTTCTAAAATTTCTGCATATATTCTGCCATCATGATCCCTAGAATCGAAACAATCCTCGCTTGAAAGTATGTTCATATATGTAAATTTACATGCAACTGGGAGGACAAGAACGAAAAGGAAACATGTATGGAAAGAAAATCATATTGCTCTCAGGGTGGAAATATCCCATGATATTTGAATCATTTTTTCTGCAAAATGGCCAACGATTAAACTTAAAATAAAGCTACTTAATCCCCTCGAAAACACCAAATATAAATCGAAACATGATACAGAAATATATCAATATACATACATATAAAATTAGACTCGCATCCTAAAACGAAAAGGGATATAACTTTTATCACCACAATTTTTATACTTTTTATTACCTTACTTTGAGTTCGTATTAATGTTTTGTTCCATTTTTTGTATTCATGTGTGTGTGTTTGTGTGTGTGTGTGTGTGCGTGCGTGTGTGTGTGTGTGTGTGTCTGTAACACTTTGATTATGTTACCTTTTCAACACGATAGCTAGAGTAATTTTCATTGGATTTGAACCGTCGAGTGAAATGTGAATAGAGGGAGGATGAAACTAAGTTAGAGCTCGTTGATAGGCCATTCAACCAAAAGAGGGATGAAATAGCGTGGAAATTTTTATTTTCCTACCTCTTACAATTGAAGGTAGGAAGAAAATTTAAATTAGTAAAATATAATAGCCTTATTATATCGAAAATATTTTTAACGAAAGTTTTTCGATAACTAAAGTTGCTTAAAATTATGCGATAAAATGTGAATTTTAACTTCCAAATTCATTTGTTTTTAGCCTATTCATGTGCCCATGTTGAAAAGTTCCATAATTTTTTTCATGTTCACAGCTCGAACCCTTACGAAATTAGAGGAAGAGATGGCGTAGGGTGGGGATGAAATTTTCTTTCCCTAATATCCCCGGACAAAAAGAATATCCTTCGCCTTCCGGCTTCTCGACAGGAATTTTAGATTTAAGAAGCACACTCATTATTTTAAATTAAAGAATTTAAAAGTTTTGTTCCTAATTTTTATCAATGATTTATGATCTATAATCAAAAGAGATGAACATCAAGTAAATAGATATGTTGTCAACTAAACATAAATTTTTAATATAAATTATAAAGTTTACCTTTTGAAACTTATAAAATTTCTAAATAATAATTTAGAAATTTTCTAAATATTGATTGAAATTTAAATATTCAACATCTTGTCAATTTCAGGATAAAGCTTTAAATGTTGAAATTTAATTAACACTTCAGAATATCTCAATCAATGGAGCTTTTAAATAACTTGATATGGTAAACATCTGTAAAAAACTTGATTTATTTCTAAATTATTATTTTTAATCCAAGATAACTCTATTAGTACAAGATGCCCTATAATATTCAATTGACATCTTTACGATGTTCTGCGGCATTCAGAGTATTGTAGCAACATCGTCGAAACATCGGAGAATATCTTGTGCTAATAGGGAAGTGACTTTGAAAAAAATATTGCGCAAGTGATATATTTAAAAAAATGTTGCGTAGATAAATAATGCGAAGTCTTATGCACGGTTTTAGCAAGGAAACACATCATTTTCATTTCGTAAAGATTTAGCATTGGTTCTCTTTTATTTATTTCAAAAACAGATTCTTAAAAACCATTATATTTTTCCATGAACATATTTTAGATCTTAATATGTTATGCTATTGAGAAAAGACTTTCTACTAAAAAATGTATAGAGAGAAACGCATTTCATATTCCGCAGTTACTTCTTCCCTATAAGACAAAATAAAAATAGAAGCAAATACTATTTCACATCGAATCATGAAATAAAATACTTAAATACTAGCCTTGGAGAAAGCTCTTTAATTTCACTAAAATGTGTTTTGAAATGTGAAAGAAGGAAATATACAGCAGACTGCTAGAAAACAGTCAGCAATTTTTCAACAATTTTCTTGCATAGATTTCCACATATGAATGACATTTGGCAATGTAAAAAGATATTTGATACCAGTATTGCGATAGAAAGAAAATAACGTTAATCTAGAAAAAGCAATTGCATGAAGATGATAACATGGTTTACAAAAAAATTTTCTAGTTAAAATTAGCATAAAAATGAATTTTAACACACAAATAGTATAGATTTTTCCAGAAAACTACAATTTCGACTTTTTATATACAATTGTTTTATATATATTTATTATAATGTAATATAACCAGTTTATCATAATATAAAACAGTGTCATTATCTATACTTCAGGAACAAAACAGGAAATATTAACAAAAGTATATCAAAAAATTTATATTTTCCTTTCAACGCGTACAAGTATTTCATATAAAAACCAACGATATCTAAAACGGCGCAAAAGGATATTTTTATTGCCAAACTGTACTTTTGTTTTGCAATAGTGATTCTTTGAGAATTTAAAATGCATTATTTTAATCTTGAAAGGAAATTCTCTTTAATAGTTTGCACTTAATAGAAAGAAGAAAAAAATGACGGGAGGCTGTAATTTTCAAACAGCCGCTAATGTTAAAGGCGTAGAACTACTTTACTCGCGTGACTCTTTTCCGAATTTCAATTTTTTTTGTATCTTCTGTTGTTACCCTTTATCTCTAAAATAAGACAATAGTTATGTTTTCACCATATGCAGTTACCGAGATATAGAGGATCGCGTCACTAATTCATGCGTATTTTTGCCCAACTTTGTGACTCAGTAGTCGCTGAACTACAATTCTGTTGTAACCCTTTATCTCTAAAATAAGACATTAGTTATTTTTTAACATATGTAGTTACCGAGTGGCGTCACCAATTCATGCGTATTTTTGCCGAATTTTGATACTCAGTAGTCGCTGAACTACAATTCCGATTTTCAATTCTGTTGTTACCCTTTATCTCTAAAATAAGACATTAGTTATGTTTTTAACACATGCAGTTACCAAGATATAGAGGATCTCCCATAGAACGTTTTTCGCGACGTTTCAGAGTGTGAATCAAATACCTTTCTGAGACCCCAATAGGAGGAACATAGTCCCACATTAAAACTTTACCAACGGGAGCGTCGTAACTTCGACGCGTACATAATCTGACTTGTTTTGTACTTCGTACTATATTTAAAGATATACGAAAAAGATAATATTCTGCACATATGCTGAAGAGATCACATATAAAATTTCATTTACCTAGCTGTTTGCGTTTTTGATTTATTGTGTTCATATACTTAGGAATAAACAGATTGACCGACAGGCAACTCGTAGATAGATTTGTTACAAATCTACATTTCTGGTGAGAGAACCTCATGCCGAATTTCATTCATTTATTTTATTGTGTTTCTGAATTATTGTGCTCCCTTGTATACAGACGTAAAGACCCTTATAAGAACAAGATATCTTCCGATATCTCAGCAATGTTGTTACGATATTCTGAATGCCGCACAACATCATAAAGATATTGTATGAATATTGTAGAGCATTTTGTGCTATTAGGAACAGAGAGCCTTCCGTCTGACGAATTTTGTCCAAAATTTGATAGTTATCTATGTAGTATGGGTGCCTAGGTCCCATGTGTAGTGTAGTTTCGTAGACAGGTGAGGACGCAGTTCTGCTATTAAAGAAATTTAATAATGACGGCACAAACGTTTAAATAGAATAAGATTAGTGAAAGAATTAGAGGGCGGCCACTGCCCTGTACATCAAGTCATCATCTTAGGCAGTTTTGGCTTTGAGTTCCGTCGTTCGCCATTGCACACACAACGTCTGTCTCTAACCAGCGCAAGATCATCTGACGTGACGTCAGCTAATAGAGTGAAAGTAGTCGAGTGCCTCCTGGCGGGATACTACATCTATGTCAAATCTAACTTTGGTGTAAATTTTCATTCGTGTAATAATTTTAAAAAATGACAAAGTTGTTTAGTATGGAATAAGAGATGTATAAAAGTGGAGATGCACCAAAATACCGATGACAAATTATTTGACAATTGCAATACTTTCGCTTTGTATACATCTTATGCGAGAAAGTGAAAACCTTTCCTTGCATTATTTCAAATATTTAAATGCTAATCCATTGAAATTGTAAATATACATTAACTATCAGCAAATTTAGGATGAAGTGATGATAATTTTATATTTTTATAGGATACAGAATTTTAATTCAAAATTCCGACAACGCAGAAACATTAATGAATTTACATTTGCAGTTTTAAACTTATAAGCTAAAATTAAGTCATTTATATACGTTATTACTCGATACAAAAATGAACAGTAATCGATTAACATTTAAAGTGTCCTGTGGACATGTAATTAAATAAATAAGACAATGTGTATCCAAAACAGAGTGGAAGGGATTCTCTAATTAAATAGCTTAAAAAAACTACACTATTAATGGCGTATTGCATATGGCATAAGTCGCATTACTATCAATATCATAATTCCTTTAGCTTCTTAAATGTGTATATTGTCAAAAGAATCAATATTCAGTTTCCTAACAAATGTATAATACGTTTTCGTTCAGAATTTTGTGCTTGAAATCTTATAAATTTCTTATATTTGAATATAAATTATGCAAAAAATAATCCTAATTTATTTTTAGTTTAATATGTTTAGTTTCGATTTCATTGTGAACTGATATTTAAATGTACAAGAAAAATAGATTTTGGATCTTCCCTGTTCATTTAGCTAACTGGATTTACCGAAAATAAATTTCATTTTAAAATTAAAAGTATTGAAGTTCAAAATTTCTAAGTTTTCCTTTTAATTTGAAAAAGAAATTATATTTTTCTTATTTAGATGAGTTTCTTTTCGAAAACTTTTCCTGCTAGGCATAGCAATGTTTTTAGAAAACCAATCAGTCAGTAATATAAAAAAGACAATTATATATAATATCATGAAATCGGCTTTTCCTTTTTCCTCAGGAGAATTCGAATAAGTACTCGAAATATAAATAATACTCAAGAGAATTCATCAATCACAATCACTCGTATTACCCGTCAGATCATTCTGGACGTTCCCGTAAATGCATTTATTGAGGTGTCTCTGGAGATTTCGTAGGTAATGAAATAAGAATATCTTCAAGGATATCTTCTTTGAAAAATGATAATTCGTGAAGCTTTTACACGGCATTTTATGAATTACAGTTGAAGACTAATCTGGAAATAATATTGTAAAACGAATTCAATAATCACTTTATAGAGACGGAAAAATATGAACACACTTTAATAACAACTATATGTTAACAATTAATAGACGTATGAAATATTCATAAGTTAAATTAATGGTTGAAATTCATTACCATTCTGATGTGAGAGTCTATTTTAAATTAACTTCTGTTAAAAATGGTCAAGGCGAAGAGATGGCATTGAATTCCTTTCATATTTACTGGATATCACCCCACTTTCTTTAGTTCTGGAGAGCACCGTATTGTTCGTATATAAATATTAGCTACAATCCGTCAACTGAGAACAGTCACTGAAGTAGAATGTTTTCTAAACAAATAAAGCGATATGATTAACCATATTTAATATTCCCGCCGTGTCATTTATACGCGGTGCTTGTACAGTAACAGCCAATGATTCGCAAATTATTATAAGTAACAAGACCCTATTAGCCCAAGGCATTTCACGATATCTCCACGATGTTGCTACGATTTACTAAATGCCGCACAACATCGTAAACATATCGTTTGAATATTGTAGATCATCTTGCGTTAAGAGAGGATCTACATTTGTATTATTTAATTAAATTATAAAATTCTGATGGATATTAATTCTTATTTATGCGATAATTATACCAATTTTGCATACTTTAAAAAGAAACTGTACTTATAGCAGTTTAAAATTAAATGAAAGGAATTAGCAACAATTTTTTCCCAACATATATTTTTACAAGGGATAATCTGTCAAAATAAATTAAAAAAGCTGCTACATAATAGAATATAAAAATACAATGGAACCTCTTTTGATAATTCTTTAAAAAGTGTTTGAGCCTTAAAATTGCCTTATCTTTTTGGCTTTTGAAATTTTCTTCGGAATTTGTGAACAGAAAATAAATTAAATTACAAGGGCTAATCTATTAAAATAAATTAAGAAAACATTTAAACCACAGGACACAAAAAAACAATGCAACTTCTTTCGAAAATTCTGAAAAAGTTATTTGAACCTTATAATTGGCTTTAGAATTGTTCAGAAATTGAGGACATAAAAATATAATCTTAGTTTGAATTTCAAAAAAGAAACATATCAAGTGAGAAGTTCTTATTTCATAAAAAGTTTCATCTATGTAGGAAATGTTAGACTAAATGAATTAGTGTTTAGAAATGGATAGTTTTATTGCTTTCTTTTCCTCCTTTCAATCGAAATGGATGATTGAACAACAAAATACTATAAAAAGGTATTTTCCAGAAAAGGATAATGAGGTTTGAAAGTCCTGAATGTGAGTAGAATAAAATGATACCAAAAAGTTCTATTTGCACTTTCTTCTTTTATGTTGGAATGGGAAAAAATTGCTCTAGTAGGCGGAATTGAGGTTAGACATTTTGTTCTTCCTTTTCATCCATGATCGGTACACTGACGTGATCGGGGTTTGAAGATGTAATATTTTTTCTTTCATTGTCTAAACTATTTAGAGTCCTTTGTACCTAAATGATAATAAGGAAAAAACAGAAGAAATCTGAAGAATAGCTCTATGTTTCATGTTTTGATATGGATCTAAAAGTATTATGGGCTGGGATCAAAAGTATTATATCAAAGTAAAAGTAAAATATGACAATAAACCTTTTTGAGGTTTATTGTCTTCGAGTACATACAGGGGTATGCGTAAAAATGCAACTATACAAAAACGTACAATAGTAAAACGTCCATTCGTAAGATACGAAAAATGTGGAGTTAATATGAATAAAATGGTTCGTTATCAGTTTTGGAGAGTCGCGGGACATACGGTAGTTGGAGCTTCCATTTTACAGTGAAGATTTGGTCACGAGGGTTTTCCACAAAATAATATTTTTTAAACTTGAATCTTCGAACACTAATACTGAATAGTATGAAAGTTGAATACTCTGAATACCCATGTGTAATTATATATTAAATACATAATTTAAATTGCAGTTTGACGATTACTATTCGAAGATTCCAGTTTAAATATACTAATTCATGAAAAAAAACTCTCATCATTTTGTTCCGTTTAAAGAACGAAAGTAATTGAGCTATTTTAGTGACAATATCTTTCTGAGTCTTAACAGCAATGAACTGGAATTTTTATATAAGCTGTCCTATATATCTGACGTCTAACTTATGAAATAAAAGTTATACTTTTTCGCACATGCGGAGTTAAAAATTATTTACTAAAAATACTCATATTTCATCAATTCTTCCAAGGACTTACTTCAGATTTGTCGCATTATTTGATTGAAAACTTTGGATGTTATAAGCAAGAAAAATGTGGACAAATTCGAGATTTTTTAAGAAAACCTTTATGTTTTAACGAATATTCGGGCTATTTTTACGAAAATGCACTAAAATGCTAATTGCGCACGCACATTAAACGCAACCATTGATGAAAGATGCAAACTATTATCAGCTTTCAGTGAAATAGGGAGAGCCCAACTCTTTTTTTCCTTCGTCACTGATCGGTACCTGTAAATTCCTTCATGACCAAATCTTCACTTTAAAATGTGAGCTCCGATTGTTGTATGTACTACGACTGTCTACAACTGATTGCGAACCACTATGTTCACATTAACTCCAGTTTTTCTTATCTTATCTGTGTTGCGTAACTTTTGAATATAATTGTAGTTAAATATCTCTCTTTCCGTTTTAAATGTGAGATTCCGCTTTCTCTATTTTTATTTATGCAAAATATATTAAATGGTATATCTGCTTAATTGCCTGTTTTCTGTTCTATTGATAAGAACGTGGGTATGATTCAAAAACTTTTACCGCGATAGTTATTTTGAAACCAAATCGCTCACTCAGAGAATTCATTTACACCGACAGAGAAGCACACACCTTTTAGAAATATTTTTATATTTGCATAATTTTATTCTTTAAATTTTAATATATTCTTTTTACTTCATGATCTGTTTCTTCTTGATCGAATTCATTATATCACATCGAAACACATAATCTGCGACATATATATTTCTTAATTTAAATTAATTGTTTTGGAAGATAATTTCACAAAATTTTACTTAATAATTATTGAATCATACTTACCGAATGTTTTTAAAATGGCTTATCCTATCCTTGAATCATTTTTTAAATAGTTCAGGAAATGGATACTTTTTCTTTTTTTTTAATTTTTATTTTTTTTGAACCTTTGTTCAGGAAACGCAACCAATTAAAAAAAACTAACTTATTTTGTTACAATTAAGAGAGTTTCGGAATAATTTCGCGTATAGATATCTAAATTCCGGTCCCATGCAGCATTATATCACATAGCATAACTAGCTTTCGTACTTGTCATTTACCATTGAAAACATTCTTCTGAAATTAGCAAAAAAAGTTTTAAATCGAAAAGAAGATTAAAGAGTTGATTTTCTTAACAAAAATAACACAAATGTAAGTGAAAAATTGATTATGCTTGAAGAAAATGCACGTTGAGGAAACGCATAGATGACATTTTAAGAGACTGCAGTTCACTTATTGTCAGTAATCATTTTCTGTTTTTGATAAAATTCACAAACATATTGATTTGACATCTAAAGCGTGTCACTAACTTTACAGTTACAATTAAAATAAAACATTTATTCCCCTAATGTTTCATAAAAATTAGCGACTGAATATTATATGCTATGTTCGAGCAACATTGTAGTTCAAGACCTGTTCCAATACAGAAAAGAGGGGTTTTTGCTTTTTTTACAGGAAAAGGCCAATGTAAAATGTCATCATCTTACATATTTGAACGATAAAATATTACGTTTAATGGAACACAATGCTTTTGCTTCTTTTATGGAAACCCCGAAATCCATAGAGATCAAGTTAGTTTTCTGAATAATTAATTCCTCAAAAAATTATCAAATTTTCAATAGTCTGTTTGACGATGTATGTCATAGTTAAAATTAATTTTTCTGATTATCACGATTTTAATATGTCAAATTCTTTGATTTTTTTCTCGGTATTTTGTATGTTTCTCCACGTTCTTAATGAACATTTATCCAGTTTATTTTTTCTAGCCCTCTGAGATTACTACTAAAACTATGTGTAAGTAAATCAGTGAACTGCACAACATCTTTTCTTCAAATAGTATAAAAAGGAACAGGATAGATGAAAAATTATAACCGAAGAATCGTTTATAAAAAATTAGCTTAGAGAATTAGCTTCAATTTGATGAGTAGAATATTAGATAATGGGGTTTTGTCAATGCTTTTCTTGCCGACTGATTTCTCATCGAAGCAAAGTAGTGATAGATTGAAAATTACTCCATATGAACTGCTCCAGAGTATGTTTGGAGTTAGTTTTGTTGCTGCGTACGGAATATTTTCATTTAACAAATCATTGATATTACTGAATCAACATTTTTGACTCACGTTGGAACATTAAAGATTTATAATCACTAAATTTATATGTTTGTTATGCATCCAATTGAAAAAGTTAAATAATCTGTTAAGAGATGAATACTATATTATTTTTCAGATCCGCATTTATTCTCATCCAGATAAAATCCAACTGTTGCGGCCCTTCTGAACTTTTAAAAACAATTTTTCTATAGAAAGATGTGCTTCAACGCATTTCCATTTTATTCAAATGATTCCATGAATCTCTGCATACGAGAATTTTTGTAAAAGGCATAAACAAGTTTTCATTAGTTACCCTGTTTACAATAAAACGCCGCTGAGTACCTGAATCTCTTTGCTTAGATTAGCTGAGATGGAATAAATTTATTTCGTTAATAATAATGGCGAATTTCATCTATCTCTCAATAGGAAACATACGTCATGAGAGAGTTTAATTAAACAGGAATTTGGGTCAGATGCTCGTTTCGAATTTCGATCAGATAGCATAACACTATTCATCTCAATTTGATGATAGAAATATATTAGATTTATCAGTTTGGGACCGAATTTAATGTCAGAAGCAATTAAATCTCTCATTTTGGTCATTTTCAAATCATAAAAATGTAATTTCTGAGAGTGTGTTGGCTTTTAAATGCAAAAACCATTGAAATGACCGAAGATATAATATGGATAGTATGAATGTCCATATCATTGCGAAGCTTCCGAAATGCTTTTAAACTTTAATGTTGCACAGCTTTAACTATCAGTTATAAGAGATCTTCGATAATTCAGCATTTTTATGAACATTTTGTGTAGAAATTACCTTTCAGTTGTACAACTTGAATGATTTCGCTTATTTTCCATTTAAGTATATTAAATATTCTGGCTGAATACTCAAAAATAAATAATTCTTTCTTAAATTACATCAACTTTATTTTTAGAGTAAGCATGTCGAACGTCATATAATTGTTTTAAAAACGCCGTTTTTTTCTAATAACAGAATAATATCTTACAGCTTGGAAATTACTAAAAGTATAATTATCAATAAAATTTAGCAAAATCACCCAAAAAAAGCCATATAATAATTTTTATTAAAATTGTTTGCAAATTATTTCATTTTCTCTTTTCTTAAAATATAAAAAGCGCATTAGGTTGAGAAAAGTAAAGCACTTATTAAATATGAAAGTACTAGAAATGAGAAAGTGAGAAAATAAGTTAAGAAGAAACACGCAGAAAATTAAATTCCCAGGAAAAAGGTCAACATCTTAATTCATATTTTTAAGTTTTGAACTTTATTGCATTATAAAATTATCACAAAATAATATTTTTTTTAATTTTAAAAATAAAGTTCAAAAATAGTTTTTAAAATTGTCTATATTAGTGAACAAATTCACCACAATCGAATTGATATCATTGAAAAGATACTTCTGAACTTTAAGACGAAGTAAAAATTATTTCGATACGCTGAAATTTTCAGAACTTATCCTGGAGTAATTCCCAAAGTTTTCCTTCGTGTTTAATCAATGAAGATTGTAATTGAAATTCAAAAAAAGTGAGAAATGCATAATTCCACCTTTTCAAGTAATATGTGCCAAATTTGATATTTCTATGTTCAATGGTCAGCCTTGCTCAACGCCGACAGACAGACATAGAAACGTTCTCTTTTATTAACAGTAGATATAATGAAAATTTAAAAAATGGACTTAAAACATAGACGAATCAATGAAAATGATTGAATTTCCTTACAACAAAAAGAGGTTTTATGCCGTAATAATAAAAATAAATTTTCACATAATATATTTATCTGGATTGACATATTCGTTTCTTTTATTTGTAGAGATTATAAAATTAGTATGTAAATGAATTAATTTCGTGAATGAACGTAAAAAGAAATTATTGCGATTTGTTTTCGAATGAAATGTCCAAGCACACTTATCATTTAACCAAGCAGCTATATATAGAGAACTAAAATATTTAACTGCCGTCAAGAAGACATCTGCATTTTTAAGTTGAACTTTCGTAAGAATTGTATATGTAAAATTCATTTCAATCGATTTCCACGATTATTAATAGCACCTTAATTTAGTTAAGGTTAACGACAAGATTCTTTTCGAATACAAATTTCAAGTAACGCTCTTCTGGTTTCTAATTACCTCCAAAGTTTGGAAACATCAATAAAAGAGTGCAATGACTCGAAATTTATGATCTAAGTCGTTTCAGCTGCCCTTCTGAAATATTAAATTAGTTCTTTAGTAGATAACACCTTAAATTACCTCATAGTTTACAGTCGAGTTTTCCTAAATGTGCGAGCAATTTACTAATTTAAGAAATTGAGTTAATCCACCTGAGCTTTGGGAATTATTTTTTAATCAAACATCATCTGGCCGAAGTGGGAAGAAAATATATTAATTCATTCTGAGGAAATGACATGAAAGGTAAAAGTATCTTTTCGATTTCAAAGAAGATCCCTTTCGATATTTGCGAATATCTTACTTTGACAATAACATTATAAGCAGTTACATGAGTAAATTATTTAATACCGGCCGTTTTCTGCTATCAATTGGTTCTTTCATCGTATTTTATAGTAATAATTTAAAAATGCCAACCAGCATTAAAATTTGCAAAGTATTTGCGGAGGAAATTCATTGTATTTTGAAATAATTTGATGCATAAACAAATAAAATCTTCTGATTGTTTTGATCTAAAGTTAATAATTTAGGTCCTTACAATAAAAAGATAAAGAGAAGGATTCTCTAAGTACATGAAATTAATTGAAGAATATTTTTTAATTTGGTCATGCTTAATTATAATTTTAATTATAATAATTTTAAATTTTTTGGTGAAACTTCACGTTCGTATTTAAGCTCATTTTAACAGAAAAACGGATGAAAAAAATTTCAGATGTAGATTATCCTACACTAAGTAAAAGGATTTAAAATTTGGTCTAAAAATGAATTTATTGAAATTGATGAAAAAGTAGAATTTTCTCACTCATTTCCATTCAGTTTAATAAATATATTCAGCCAAATTATGTTTCAAATTTTAATTTCAAATAATGGTATAAAGAAACAAATATAACGTTGAACTGCGAAAAATGGCTAAGAGGTAAAAATGAACTTCATTCTGTTACAACAAATGATAGAATTGTTGCAAATTATAAAAAAGAAATGTTTTTAAAAAATTTGTTACAATCAGAAAAAAGTCATAATTCTGAAATTGGCTTAGTATAAATTGTAATCATATATTTTTATGTCGGAATGCGAAATGTCTGGATAACTTTTACATCGTGTTTCACAGAGCAATTTATGAGATTTTAAGATTTGGCGAAACAGCGAAATTTCTTTTACTTTCATTCAACAGTGAAAAGTATCGTTATATATTTTATCTCTATCTCTACTAATACTAAAGGAGAATGTGTGTTTGTCTGTGCGTGAGTGTCCGTGGTTCTGTGTGTTGGTGCTCTACAGAGCAGACCGCTAGACCTAGAGCTATGAGATTTGGCACAAACATACTTTGAAGGGTGGGAATGTGCACCTCGGATACCTTTTTAAAAAATTTTAGTTAAAATTTTAATAAATTAAAAATTAAGCTAAATTTTGGAGTCTTTCCTTAATAACTTCCGAAAATATGACAGCACAAAATTAGTTTTAGAACATCTGAAAATTTTAAAAACTATCTTTTCAGTGATATGAATTAAGAGTTGTCATACGATTTCTCCTCTAATTTTAATAAATTTAAAAAAATATTTTTTGGCATAATTTACAACAATATTTTTATTGTTGTATCGCATTTCAAACCGTTTTCATTGTTTAAGCAAATATTTATTTGCGAGTTTCTCTTCCATTGATGAAAGCTTAGAAAATAACTTACTGGATTTTACTTTCTTCTTTTATTTGATCAATTTTTCTGTGAAATCTGTAAAGGATGTCCTCGAGATAGTATATAATGAAATAATCCAGTAAACTTAAGGAAAGCGGCTTAAATGTCTACTAGGGTGTTACACCCCCTGCTGGCTTTGCTCCCCAACCCCCAAAAATCAAGTTGTGATTTTTTTTTTGGATCACTAAATTATCCCATCTCGCTTTGCTCGCTCGCCATACAGTTATGCATTTATGCTAGTAATAGGAAATTATAAATACATTAATTACTGAAAGTAAATTTAAATTATCTGAAATTTCACGAACTCCTAAAATTTATTTTTTCATAAATTACTAAAATTAAAATCTTCCAGTAGCACAGAGATACATACGTAAATGTTAGATGAAATCTTAATGCTGATATATATAATTCTAAGATGTTTAAAAATCAAAATTATTTTCATCAAGAAGAAATCAGTCATTTAAAACTTTTTTCCATGCACAATTGACAATATTTTCCACAGTTTTATTTGCCCTTACTTCATAACACCAAAATTTTAAACATGCCCTATTTTCAATTAAATGTTTCTGAGAAAAGCTTCCCTACATGTAACAATTACAATTAATATAATTTAACAAAAGATGTCAAAAATTTAAAACATAATTATTCTCTACATGTATTCACACTTACTCCAATTATTATTTAATCATGAAAGATATAACTTTTCTCTCTGGTCATTTATTTATGTCTTAAATATAAGAAAATTTAAATTGTCAAGAGATGATACAACCCATTTACAACCTTTTACCTAAAAAATAACTATTTAAAGAGAAAAGTGACTTGAAACTTACTCATATTAACTATTCAAAATTTAAACCTTTATGGTTATGAATTTTTGGCTTTTGAAAATTGATAAGATCCTGAGTTTACTCTATGTTGCTCAGAAAGCTTCCCCACATGTATGCAGACTCGCTCCAGATACAATTTAATCAACAAAGATACATTTTTCTCTATGTTGTCACTTATGTTCTTAAAACTCAGAAAATGTGAGTAATCGAGAGATGAAATAGCCCATTCCTCAACCTTTTAACTAAAAAGGACATATTAAGGAGACATTCATTCATTAACCAAATCGAAACTGCATGACTTAAACTTATTTCGTTCAAACTATTTAAATAAAAAACAAATGTTGTCTCAGTCTTTCCGCCATTGCAAACAAAACAAACTTGCTAGCTGTTGCGAAACGGCGATTAAGAAATTCGACCATGTTTTGTATCAACTTAAGATAATTATATATATTGATAGCAATTTGAAGTTTAAAACTACTTTGTTAAGGGAACCATGAATACAAAATTATGCATAAGAGATTCAGTTGAAATTTTATTTCCGGCGATCAAGCTGGTCGCCGGAGGCGGCTAGTTTAGAAATATTTTTAAGAAATTGTTAATTTTTAGGAAACAATTACATGGCAATTAAAATGGTATCATTTCAAAAACAGCGTATTGAATTTTAAAATGCTATAAAACAGTTTTTGTGCAATTATTTTTTCTGAAATTAACGGGTAAAAATGCAACAAAAAAACCCATTTGAGGTGCACATTTCTACCCTTTAAATCAGGTTTGTGTGAAATTTGTAAGCTCCAAGTCCATTTGTCTGTTCTGTAGAGAGACGATACGCACGCATATACACAATACCTCCGTTACTAGAGATTGTATTTATCCATTCTAGCTGTTTCTTAGAATTACCTGGTGAATTTTAAAAAAGGAAAAATACACTTCGTGACAGAAGATATTAAAAAAGTGTATTAAATATAAATGCTCATCAAATGAACGATAAGGTTATATGAAAAGCAAAGCAATGTTTTCAAACGACGTATGAGAGTGCATTCTAAAAAGAATTAATATTATGAGAATACAATAAATGAATTTGCGCAGTACCTGAAGTACTCGTAAAAATGTAAAAAGATAAAACTTTAGTATTTACATGTGAATTACTAAAATGAAGGTTTAGAAACCTAGCATCATATGAAATATATAATTAATCAGATACATTTCACGCGGTACATGATTCACGGTAAAAATGGAAATGCGAAACAACTACATATGAAATCCTAAACAAAAATAATCTCAAAATATCTCGAATAGATATAAAAAAGCACTGCGCTATGTGTGAAATGCTTTTCTTCATCAACTGAAGCCTTACTGACATTCTAAGGGTCCATTTGAACTACACTTTGACATTAAAAAATGCATAACAGCAGTTTTATTGTTTTAAGTTGTTGGGTTGGCTATCCGAAACATCGGGTTTTTTTCGCGATTAAATGAAAGGCTATTAATCCGGGAGAAATAGTTGCATTAACAATTTGCAGACGGGTACGGCGTATAGAGTGCGCCAATGGGTATGAACCTTAAGCGGAATAAAAACTATCTGAGTTGGAGTAATCTCTAATCTCGTATTAACACTCCTCTTACTAGTCCGATAGTTTACACTGACAATGAATCAGTCAGTTCGGTTTGATTGCGCTTGAAAGTTCATGAAACGCTCTCCATAACCCAACCTGGCTATCACTAAACGGCGGTAAATTATCCCTACACAGCAGTATTGAGCTGTTTCGGAAGAATTAAGCAAGAAAATATCAGCTGAGGGCGAATCTGACGCATTAAATCTCGATGGCGTACTGCGACCAAGTAACTGATTCTGAGAGTGACGTGGAGGACAATCCAGTTCACGAAGAATATAGAGACTCACACTTCAATATAAACCTTTGTATCATCCATCCATTCAATCTCTAATTTTATTATACCATAAAAATAAAGTTGTGTTTAATTAAATAAGCATAGAGTTGGAGAAAACTGTGTGCATAAAGTGTGATAACCTAATTTGAGTGTTCTAAAAAGGCACCAGTCCTCAAAGGGTTAATAGAGTTAAAAGCATTGGGGAATAATCCCTTATAATAAGAAATTGAACTTCAAGATAGCTTAATTATGTTATCAGTAAATTTTAATTAAAAAAACACAAATTTTGCAATTTATTTTTATAATTTTTCCAAAATATTTGCAATTTCTGTAAATTGCGCATTATACTAGAGAGAATTATTGGTCAAAAATTGAGATCAATATTTACATTATTATATGAAGAAATTCAACTTTTTGTAAAAACATTTATTAAAAGAAGTGTCTTTAAATCTTTATATAGTACGATTTCGCATACCAAATAAAAAAACAAGATTCTAAATGGATTCTTCTACAATTTCAAAGTGTTTCTTTATTTTACAATGGTTTCGTTATTCAGAAAAAAGAGGTGATAACGAAATTTCAACAAAAAAACGAATATTCAGTTAGAAAGTTCCTCAAATTGCTAAGAAATTCTATAAATAGATAGATAAATCTTTCTATGGTTCTTTTTTTATTGCATTTTCACGTTATAACATGTTACATAAATGCCAGTATACCATTAAAAGAAATGTCTGTTAGATTACTTCAAATATTAAAACAATAAAGCGAATTATTTGCATTCGTCTGATTATAATCAATCCTATTGAAATATTTAAAATAACTTCTTTAATGAAATTATACAATGCTCTGATTTTTTTAATGTAATCAAGTAAAATATTTTATGCATAAAGTCTTCCCAGACAATGCGGTTTAATTTATTTTTAGCTAATTAAATTTCTTGACTTAAGCAATGTCGAAAGAAAAAATGCAACTGACTGCGACACTGCAAAATTTAAAAGCGAGTAAAAATTTTTCAATCAATTAAAACTCTTTTGCAAATTTTTTTAATATAGGATATCTTATAAAAAATGAATATAAGGAACATGTAGAGATTTCTGATACAATTATCTAAAACATGTGTGCTCAAAACTTTTAAAATAAAATGTCTCTCCTCAAATTATGTTTCACTTGTTAATTTATGAAAAAAAATCTTGAAGTTTTTTTATCAAAGATGTTTAATGATCATAAAATTAAAAAACCAATTAACGAAGCCCTAAATATGTCATGAAGTCTCTCGAGGAACTGAAGTAATTAAATTTGCTAGCTTCTCAATTAAAGTCTCCGGGGGAAAAAATAACTTTTTTAGAATTCTATGGATTTATTTTTATTTTCATCTGAAGACATTTTATGAGATGGGACAAAAATATTTTGGTCACATAAAATATGAGAAACACGAGAAAGTAAAGGATAATTCCATGCCATTTAACTTGTTTTACCTAGTTGTAGTTGGAATAGTTGTAATTTTTCACATTTGAAGGGGCACCTCAAATGTGGGGATGAGAACCTACCTTTTAAGTAAACAGGGTCTCGCTTCTCGGTGTCATACAGCAATGGTGGGGGTCGAGTTACTTCCTGCCGAAGAAGGGTCGTCTGCGGAGTCGTCGCGTGAGGGCTATGACGCGGAGACCACAGTGCCTGAATAATTCCCGCGGCTTTCTGGTCATTCACGTTTCTTCCTCGGGCTACGACTGGACGGAGTAACTCATTTATGGTTACCTAGTTGAAAATTCCTTTCTGATGTTGCAACGCAAAGATATACACCGGGGATTGAAATATATTGAAGACTTCATTCTTCGATGTATATCTTGGCGTACTGAATTAGCCCTTCAGCACACTTACCCATTAACTGTACATTAACATACCCTCAGGGTCATTTTCACTCCAATTAGTTTGATAATTACTTCTTATTTTAATGGCTCTTTTAATGAAAAAGGGTAAATATTTTTATATTTAATATATTATTATTATTTCGTGCTTAAAAGTTGTATTTCGGATAAAAACGCGATTTTTAACAAGAATAAAGAAAATTTATCTTATTATATTTCTTCCATTAGTTTTTCTGCATTAATTGTTTTTAGCCATTTCATTAGTATAACAATTCTTTTATATAAAATAACCCTAATAGCACAAGATTCACTAAATTCTTACTATGATATCTTCAGGATATTATACAGAATTCAGATTATCGAACAACGTCGTTGAGATATCGTGCAATATCTTGTTCTTATAGGGAAGTAATTTTTTCTGCATAAAATTATTTGAATTATAAAAAAAATAACATTTTATCTATAGTTTATATTTTTGGCATAACCTTTCCAGAAAATTAGTCTGAAATTCTAGCATACGCATGGGATAAATCTTACCACACCCCAACCCAGCCCCAATAAATACTCGACCAACTTTTTTTTCTTGAATCATCGGTTCTTATTCTAACCTTTATTATCACCCACTAAGTAACAACAACATGTTTTAGTAATTTCCTTTAATTTCCTTAACAAATAAATTTAAAGGAATCAAAAAGATTCCGTATGTGTGCTTGTCGATTAAATATATTTTAAATTCACTCAGAAATTGCTTTCATTTTCTGTTGAAGGCAATAATGAAGCCAGTATAATACTATGTACTCTATTCTATTCTTATCGTATTGTCCAACAATAATATGTATAAGGTCCATAATAATATGTTTAAGGACATATCATGAAGGAATGTTGAAAAATAATCCATAGCAGAATCTGGATTACTGAGCTTCATATGAGCTAACGAGAACTTGAATAATAAAAAAATGACAACTATTATTGACTCTTTTGAAATATATGCAAAACTCCCTGTGAAAATTTATACGAAAGAAATTAATTTATAATGAAGGGAATATCATTACAAAATATACAAATAATAGTACATTATATTGACATTAAAAAACAAATGATATTTTTAAGGGAAGAGTTCAGTACATTAAAAAAGAGTTTAATTGCATTTTTCCTCATATATATATTTTCATCGCTCTACATTTTTTGTCTCTCATGAAAGTGAAAATAATGATGCCATTTTTTCGCGAGTTCCTTTTTCTCCAATTTGTGACACAGATCCCCAAATTCAACTTATTGATATGTCGATGTGACACAAAATGTGAGCATAAAAAAACAAAATGTGAACAAGAGCCCCCCCCCCCAAAAAAAAAAGTTTAAGAGAAATGCTTCATAGCCTGTAGAAAGACTTACTGCACGAGTTAGTTTTTGGATTAATATCTATTTTCTATTTAGGAAAAAAATAAGTCTAAAAGGATAATATATTGGTTTGAACTTCTGGTCTTTCAAGAATCCATTTATCAATGGTGGATGAAGGTATAAAGTGGGGTGAAAATCAATATCTTTTGTGAAGTAGAGTAAAGAAAGGAGCTAAAAATCTCTTGTCTAAAAAAAGAACCTAAGAAAAACGGTAGATTCATTTTTTTTTCAAATGACGACTCAGATTTCGAACTCACTTTATCCATTTTTATCAACAAAGAACTCGTAAGAATTCAGCAAAGCAATATTTTTGAAGAAGTGAAACAGTGTCCTTTAACTTCAGGTCAACTTTATCCGGAAAAATTTATATGCCTAGCTTATGAATAAGTTGGCTGTTCCTTTAAGAATGTCCTTTGAATACCTGTTAAAAATTGTGACGTAATCGGAATAAAAGTCTGCCACTTGATAAAACGTTTTATGAAACTTTTATCATGTTTCACCCAACTTTGATGGAATTTACAAAAATGATAGGTTTCATGGAATACAAATTGAAATGCTATCGAACACTGGAATAATGAAAAGTCACCATATTCACATTTCAGTGGAATTTGAAACGTTTTGATAGAACCTTTTGAGATAAACATCAGGTTCTCTTCAAATATTTCAGATTTGCAATTTTTTTTACCTCAGCATTTTCATTTTTGCCGTGTGTTCTTTATGTGATTTTCTCTATCTTGAAAGTAGATTTTCGATAAACAAATTCAATTTTCTTTTGGTTGAAAAGCAATATTTATGTATGGCACTCAGAAAAATTACAAAATCATACAATTATACAGGGTAAGTGTACACAAATTAGTTGGGAAATTTCATAACTGAATAATTCGCGAAAGATTAATTAATCATTTCAATGGCAGATTAGTGCTATCTATAGATGGTCTGAGGTGGTTCAAGTCCACATCTGAATGAGATGTATTTCGATGATGCCCATCATAATTTCTGTGCTTTTGTAACGATGGAGGAATATAACAAAAATTTCATTTCTTAACAAACTGAAGGAACGAAATTGTGTTGAATGTTTCATCAAACTCATTCCACGATGCAAGAGCAATGAATTTTTATGGCTCTTAGAAAAATTAAAAAATCAAACAATTATACAGGGTACGTATATACAAATTAGTCGGGCAATTTCATAACTGAACAATTTGCGATAGATTAATTAGAAGGCACCAATTAATTGGCAGATTAGTACTATCTATAGATGGTCCGAAGTGTTTCAAGTCTACATCTGAATGAGATGTATTTCGCTGTTGCCCATCATTGTTTCTGTGATGATGGAAGAGCATAATAGTCCTGAAAAAACGAAATTTTGTATGTTGTTTTTTGACACTCATTCTTTTGTGCAAGAGTAATGAATGTTTTTTCAAAACTACCACAAAATTGCTTCGAAATGGGACATTGTGCTACTCTTTATTTAATGAACTGGACCATGCTCTCAAACATCTGACAAAAATTGATTTACTGTGACAATTTTTAGTGTAAGGACGGGAAGCCACATCGAATATTTGAGGAAAAGATAATTTCCAGTGGACTTCACTATCTTACAATAATATTCACTCACATATTTGGTTATAAAATAATCGTAAATAACCTTAATTTTGGTCTAACTAATTCATGACCATTCTGCATAATTTCTATTTTCTCTGATAAATTTGGAAACTTAAGTGTTAACATCATCAATATATATTGCTGGAGATCTTAACATTTGGATTTTGCAGAATAAAAATAATAACCCCATGAATATAATACATTCATATCCCTTTAATGACGTCCCAGTCGACGGTTTGTAGTTCAAATGATATTTACTTAGAGGCTTGGAATGACGGTTTCGAGCGTTTTGTTAGTTTTGATAGCAGACAGGATTTTAAGCAAAAAAATAGCACTGATAGGCACGTCTTGTGAATTAATTGAACTAATAACTGACTTCTGCTGCTTTATTCCTTACTGTATATTACTAAGTTGTCTCATTCATGCCAAACTATTGAATAACTAATTTAGAAGCGCGGACAGAGCTATGGGACGTCGTTTTGTATGGCTTGAAGTGGAAGGGTACTCCACGGAATTCGCAAAAACTGAAACTATGTGTTGATAAATCAAAGTAACTAATAAAATTACAGTGGTCACATATTCGAAAACCGAGAAATAAATTGTTGTTAAGAATGGATGAATTAATCCGTGTCTCTGACTTTCCAAAACTTTTGGCGTTAACTAGGCCTAACCTTTATCATCAAGAAAGAGATAAAGACTTACATTCTCATCCTTGCTGTGATGCAAGTATTCTTGGCTACGTAAAGTTCCAAAAATTCAATTATTCTAGGATTCAATGAGAGAAAGCTAAAATTTCAACGAGAAAAATAACGATACATTTTCCGATTTAATGATAAGTCTTCATACATTAAGTTGAAAAGATTTCTGATGGGTCGAAATATTGAGGTGCATTTTGGGATTATAAGGTAATTAAGAAATGATGATTTCCCAAAAGTGATATGTAATAAATTTAACAGATTTATTTTGTGATTCATCAAATAAGTATGCATTTTCAGCCTTCTTAATTGCTTTTATTTATAGTTTTGCTTTTATTTATAGTGAAGTTATCGTGTTTCTTGCCGCTCTAAAATGGATCAACCACAAATATCTCGAGCGAGAAGAATATATCGTTGTCGTGTTTGAACGGATTCGATTTCCACTAATGAGCAAGGAAGAGATTTTGGCATGCTATCATCCACCCATTTTGTCTGGGATTGTAAAAATACCGGAAGTGAAACAATCCCTTCTGAACGCTACCTGGTAAGATTCTTGTTCCATGGAAAATCCTTTTATGATGAATTTTTGGAAAAAAAAATTCTTTAAGCGGATATGTTTCTTTTTAACTACGAGGGATGTTCAATAAGTCTCTGCAAAATGTAAGAAAACTTAAGTTTTTCGGTATAAAAAAATTTTTTTCAACATAGTTTCCTTTGAGATTTATATGCTTAGTCCAACAATGCTCGATTTTTTTATCCTGTCTCTGTAGTACGAGTTTTCGAACCCTTCTATATAGGCAACTGCTTTGGAAATCCCTTATTATCACAAAATGCCCTGCAATGTTCATATGATATTTTTGATGCTCTGCGGCGCTTAGAATATCGTAGCAACATAGTGGAGATATCGCAAAATAGCTTGTGCTGATAGGGTCACCTCAGTGTTAAATAAAAATAATTTTCCTGGCAGCTATGTTTTAAGTTTGGACACATATGAGAGAAAGCTAAAGAGCCAAATAGAGAGTCTAAAGTTCTTCCTTATCTCCCTTATTCTCTCAGAAGAATCTGAGAGCACAAAACGTGTAGTTTTTCCTCCGCATCTCCCTTATTCTCTCAGAAGAATCTGATAGCACAAATCGTGTAGTTTTGTGCTCAAAACGGCAGAAATGTGAGCTGGCAAGATATCATGATGGAAAATAATGTTCTTTTTCGCTATATGAGATCGTTTCTTTCTTTAATTGGTTATTTAATTTATCCTGCATAAAAGAAGAATATTGTCAGGTAATTTTTTACCATTTCCAAAAATTTTAAAAATATGATACTGCGGGGATCTTCGAAGACTGTGGCCATATCCTTTCCAATTAAAAAATCGGTCTTCTCTTTGGGGAGAAAGAATCCATTGTGGCATCCAATTCTTTTTGAAGCCCCTTTGTCTCAAGCTGATAGTCATGAATCCAAGTTTAATCCACTGTAACAAAACGATGCAAAAATTGCTCTAGGCTATCTTGCAACATTTTCTTAGCAGCTCCTCTTTGATCGAAAGTTAGAAAAAGCGGAGACAATCTTGCGGAGAGTTTTCTCATTTGTAAATGTTGACGCAAATATTTTGCAAATATTTAATTCAAATGCCCATTTCCTTATCTATTTCACATACTCTCACTCTTCTGCCATAAATCACCATGCAATTTTTCAATAATCCCTTCAGCAGGGTGTCCTGAGTTCCTATGGACAGATATGTTCATATGGAGAGATAAAAAGTCACCAAAAATATACTGTTCTAATCGAAGATGCAGAGTCCCCATAACATTTATCAAAGCTTTGGTTTCCTGAATCGTTTTTTTTTTTGGATAATAATGTTTTTTCACTTCTTCAGATACTTTTTCATCTCTATTTCAGAAATCGTAGTACTTAATTCATTCAAATACTAAGTGTCAAGTACAGTCTAGTAGATATGTATAAATGAAATTTTGTGTGATACACTTGAAAAGTTACCTTCAGCTAAAAATAATCTCTATACAGTTTAAGGAATTTATATCATAGATTTTGCTCGTACTAACCTCAGAGATCTCTTAAACAGACCTGGTATATATATAATCAGAAAATAATTTTGAACTGAAAACCTGAATAGTGCTGGCAGTCTCAAATATCGTTCATACTCATGCATCGAATTTAAGAACGTTGTTTGTAATGGAAGTAAGAATTGAAGTAGGAAATTTCATTGAAATGAATGGATTTTGAAGCGCATAAAGAAACCACACTTTTATAGCTTAAACATATGAATACACCAATTAAATTGTTATGACGTTGTGTACCATTAACCTTGAACTTAAACCTGAACTTTTCCCGAAACCGCCACGTCATTTTCTCATTTCTTTATGAGCGATAGAGTGAAACAATAAATTGTGTGCTTGGTGATATTTTACCTTTCGAAAATGAAAGATAACATTTCAGCAAATCCAAATGCTATGAATCGCACCGATGTTTCAAATCAAGCTGAATATCTACCACATAAGATCCGAAAACTGGTGGCTATCCAGGTCAACGGGTGACTTCTCAGATTTCCTTTCGTTCCCAAAGTTAAAATCCACCTCTAAATGTCAAATATCTGTTACAATAAAAGAGAAAGAAGAAAAATTCACATCTAGACTTATTAGCTGTCCCAAAAAGATTACAAAGAACATTTTTGATGACAGAAGACGCGTTGGAAGCGGTGTATAAATACAGAAAGAATGTAATTTAGAGGAGAAAAGTAGCTTTAAAACGCACTCTTAGGAATCATTAATTTATTTAGAAAGTTCGACTACTTTTTGAGCAGACTATGTATATATACATACTTAGTTACAGCAACTGAAACATATTGAAAGATAAAAATTTAATGTTGATTACATTTTCTAATTAATGCTTAAGAACTGCATACTAAATTACAACCAGTTAATCAGAAACGACATATTTAATAAAGAATATTTTATCTGATGAGCGCATTATTTTTTTAAAATCTCCACTTCACATTAATATAATATTGACATTTCATATAAATATCATTTCAGTTTTTTCACCAACATTTTGATTCCTTTATATTTGGATATTATTTTGCTCGGATCTTACTTGCTTTTTGGATATTATTATTAAAATGATCTTGAAAATGCACACTCCATGTTTACGAAAATAAATAACTCCACCCCTAGCTTCTCATTAAGCTTCAACCGGAGACATTCCCTATCAAAAACTTAACTATGTTTAGGGTATTAAAATATGGTATAGTTTTTTTTACTCTATTTTCTTTATATATCTCTTCACAATACGTTTTGTAATTTTTTTCACAACATATGAAACATTTATATTGAAAATTCTACATAGAAATTATACTTTAGAAATATTTTTAGGACTCAAAATTATGTATTATATATTTTTTCTCCAACATAACGACGTGTTGTTGGCTGTAAGATTTTACGAATTAAACCTAAGTTGCGTTACAAATATTTATTTTTGACCCAAATCGTTATCATCCTCTAATTTTATTCATATATCCTTATACCCTCTAATTTAATATATCATTGTTCTATATCTTAATCAATGAAACGCTATGATATTAACCATATTATTTTTTATTGCTTTATTTCAATAAAAATGTTAAATTGAAATGGTTTTACTTTTCGTGATACTTAATCTCTGTGCTCTGTTCTTCTGCTTCAGTTATATTCTTTCTAAATCCTTGGGTCAAGAGAATCTTTTCTCCGAACTTGCAGCTGATCAAAGGAAATTCTTATTTGAAGGAGAACCGATGATATTATGGGTTCGTACAACAAATTATTTTTTAATTTTCTCGTTTCAACTTTTTCACAAAAAAATTTTGGGCAACGATAACTTGATAAAATAATTAAAATTGCATGATGGGCCCGACGACCTATATGTCATGTTTCGGCTTTGGGATAAGAGAACGGTTGACTGATGACTCTATTCCACTGTCTGGACCTTGTTTGGAAGATTGGTGGAGGTGCTTGTGGATTAGGTGACACCCTTGTAATCTGACTAATGTACCAAATGACGAGGTCTATCTGAAATACTCGCGTTACTTCAAAGCGAGAAGCTAATCGAAATAAACTTAACTGAATAGATGTTAAAGCACCTGCTAATTTCCACTTAAAAAGAAAATTAAGTAAATAAAAAATTACAAAGCATAAATAAAATTTAATGCCTGCTTTATACAAAGTTTTTGAAAGCCAACTGAAGAAATGCTGCTCTCACAGTTAAATTTAGCAAAAATCATCTTTTAGTAACTATTGAGTGAATGATTCAAATTTCAGAACTCTCATTTCACATTTCTCAAATTACTCCCACGAAAAATGAAACTTAATTACTGAAATTCTTAATGTTAAAACTCATAAAAATCAAATGCTTTATCTCATTTAATATGTATTTAAAATATCGGCAGCAGTGGAAAAAAGCAAAACCTAGTCTTTGATTACTGGGATAATTGCAACTACAAATTCAACAAAATATAGAGCAAAATTAAAAGGAATATTTCATCAGGAAAAATTAGAGACCGATCAGCAGATAAGAAGCTAATTAATTCGCGAGAAATTTATTTCCTTGCATTTTATTGCAATGGGTACGGTTACTTGATGGCAGAATCACGGATTTAAGACCCAATTTCTTAAAATATGTTAGTGCAAATGGGTCAAGTCATTGTTACACTTGTGTGTTCGTGTAAATATGTTCAAATTAAATGTCTTCTTTCTGTTGTGGTGTGGATGTTTAAAGAGTAGATATCGCATCATGTGTCGTTCTTGTTTCCTGACGACAGTTCAAAATTACGATGAAGTTCTCAACATAGCCCTTTAGTAGCTTTAAAACTTCCAAGCTACACAAGCACAAATTAGTGACAGGCAAAATTAACAACACCTGATGCTATTACATAATTAAATCATGACTGATCAGGTGACGCCCTCGTAATCTGATTAATGTTTGAAATGACGAGTTTCTTCTGAAGTCCTCGCGTTGCGTCAAAACGAGAAGTTCATCGAAACAAACTAAACAGCTTAGGTGGTAAAACACCTGCTATATCATTTATGTATCTTAGTTGAGCTTCCTATTTATTGATAATGTTTACACTAAAATTGCACTAATAAAAGGGTGAAAAAATGCAGATTCACCATTAATCCTTAACGGTCGTGTCCGTACGTTATATGTACATCGAATTATTGCATTTTTAATCTAAACTAAAATTTAGTCATTAATTAGCGGTATAATTTTACATAAAAATTACTAGGAATTCATAAATATCTCAAGTATAATATCCCTTCTTGGCTGAATGGAAAAGGCATCCACTTTCCAAAACAGAAGGGGTTATTTTATTAGATAGCAAAGGAAATGAAATTGTTAAGGGTAAATCAGTGGGTTGAAGCTAAAATTAATAACTCAAACTAAAGAAGGCAGTGCTTAAAAAAATGAGTAAACTTAAGGTATCCGAACACGTTCGGAGCACTTTTTTCTTAAATTGTGAAATAGAAACACCAAAATATGTTTTTTAGATTCGAATTTAATAAAGATTAATATTAGCGTATGATTTTTGAGTATAAATTATTATAAATTTACAAAATTCTTGAATTTCTGCTGCTTTTTAGAGGAAATTCCCCAAAACTTCAAACATGCTACAGGTCAAACTTTTGTAATAATTCAAATAAAACTAATACTAAAATAAACTACATACTATGGACTAGTGCTTGTACTAGAATCTTAACATTCTTTGGATAAATAAAAATTTTAGAGTTAATCGAACAATCATTATAAGATTTTCAGCAAATTTTCTATGTCATTTTTCAAATAAAAGACCATAATTTTAAAAATATTGTTACAATATACATTATTCTAGTACATTCACTAGAGAAACATTTGAAGAAAGTGTTCACAAAATTTCAGAACAATCGAATGATAATTTCTTGAGTTATCATGTTTGAAGTTTGAAAAATATGCATAAAATCTAATTTTGAGAAAAATCAAATTTTAGTTTTTCCACGCGCTCAAATTATGTATCTAAACTTTTAAAAAAATTCCTAAAAATATACTGACATCATATTAGCTTGCAAAAAAGGAGTTTAAAAGAATTTTTGACAGGTTTCTGTCCCTTTAAATGACAACTTTCGGCTAATTAAACGCCCACTTCCGGTTTTCGGTTTGTTATAAAACAATTAATATTTCATCTTCTAATTAACGTACCGACAAAAGTAAATATGTTTTAGAAAGGTAAATGAATGAACTATCGAAAACATCAAAAATTTAAAAAATGGAATTTTGGTCGAAAATCGACTTTCGAACGTGTTCGGGTACCTTAAGAAACAATTGAAAGTTTCGCTTGCTTTTACAAGCAATTGGAAGATATCTAGCAAATTATTTTTAAAAAATTAAGTCAGTTGAAGTGGGATTGGAAAAATTAGGATAGTTGATATAAACTTTTTTTTCGAAGCCTTAACGTTCAGGTTATGCCGGAACAAGCTTTAAATTAAATAATAAGCATTTTTATCAGGCGCCTCAGATCGTATATATGTGAAATATGATTAAATATCTGAGATATTTTTTATCGTATTTCTTGAATAATAACTTGCTGTTTGCATTGTTCCAATTAAATTGGATTAATCATGAATGTGGTTTTTATTTTAACTTCTGGCAGAACTGAAATTAAAATTGAATAAATCTGTAAATATAGAAATAATATTACATTTTAATTCACTATAAATACTAATCATGCATCTTTGCATTTTTCCAGTGAAGCAGAAGAATTATTCTTGATTTTTTCTAACCATTCATTATTCAAAATTTTCATTTCGATGGAATTAAATACTTCTTTACCTCTAGGTGGTTTTCATGCACATTCATTGTTACTTCTGAAAAGTATTTATGAAACAAAGGATTTCTACACCCAAAGAAATAATGAAACGCATATTAAACATGAAAACAGATAAAATGCATGTATTCGAATTGTTTATTGATTATTAATCACAATGTCTGACCAATACTAAAAGAAAAATACCTAAAAGAAATAGATTAGTAAATTTAATGTAATCTTTTGTCTAGTAAAATATAAATAAAAAAAACCTAGGATATAAAAAATTATATTTTGATTAAAAAATAGTTTCAAATCTCTTTTTTGTTACTTTATTAGTTTATATAAAGTCTGACTTAATAAAATCTATTTCTTAATCTTGTAGACATCGGGATATTTTACTATTTGAAATCTAAAATTTCGGTGAGTTTTTTCAATACAAATTTGTTATTAAATTTCAGAAATAACTTTTCAGAAATTTAAGGGGATACATTAATCCAAAATTTCCCAAAATATTAATTTTAATTTTATTCGATTATTTCATTGCTGTTATTTTCCTATTTATTGTATCAAAATTATAAAATTGTATTTTTAATATTACAGAAGTTTTTCAGATTTTTATTTGCGATGACAAATGAAAAACAAGAGCTAATGAAAACTTTAAATGGTTTTTTATCCATGTCGAACTATTCTTCAATTTCATGTTTCCAAAATACCAATACTTTTTTTTTCTTTTTTAAGTTAGAGCTTTCAAATTTTTTCAACTTGTTTATTGCTATGCATATGATAAAACTGTGCATGCAATAAGCATTCGTTTTTTCATATATATAAGGGTGTTCCAAGAAGATGGAACAAGCATTTATTTCTATAAATATTGATTTTAGAAATATATTTCCAATTAAAAAGTTTCATTTTTCATCAAATAAGGTAGGAATTGGTCTGAAAACACTTTGGCATCTGTGGATGTTGAAAATAAAATGTTCAGAAAATTAAATTTTTATTCGGGCCCCATGGAGCAAAAGTGTCCAGAGTGAAATGTTCCTCTTACACTCATGTATGCATAAACTAAGTTTCACGATTTTTTCTACAAAACTTACAGAGATATGTTAATTTTGAAACTTCAAAGGGCTGCTCACAAATTTATATGGCGATGTTTATTACAGAAACACCAATAAGTATATTAGCCAATCATCATGGAATGAAAATAAATTGCCAATGATGTTGCGCATTATGTTACTCGGTTTCATTTGCAGATAGTTGCAACTATCGGCTTGATAAAGAATGGAATGACAACTTGACAAAATGAAACTTTAAGGTATAACAGAAAAATAGCCTAATATTGAACCATAATGCGGACTTATTTGTTATTAGTGTTGTGCGTATTAATAAGTTTTACCTAAAAACAGTGGCGACTCGTCCTTTACGTCTGAAGAGTTACTCACTATAATTATTTTAAAAATTCGTATTTTTGTTTTTATTATTTTTTTGTTTACTTCTCCACTCTGAGAGTTCGATTATTAACAAAAAAAAGATAAGAACGAGAGATGAATGAAAACGCACACTAAACAGTTTTGGAAAGCACTAAAATTCAACCATTGCATACAACTAAGTGACATAATGGATGAATGCGAATAGCTATTCTTTCTGTCTTAGAAAGTAGCTAGAATTGGATTTTCGGATGTTCCTGTTTTGAGCTAAAAATTAACAGGTTCTTTTTTTATTCTCCTTTCAATCTCACCCATGGTTCGCTTTCGCGTTCTTTTCTTTATTTTTTCATTGGCTGTTTTTAGGTTTCGCATTCTCTTTCATGTTGCCTCAACGGGAACTTGGCTGGTTCCTACATATTTAATTTCTCTTCTTAAAACGGATCTCATCGAAAGAAAGTGCTTTAATTATCTAAAATGAAATGGATAATAATGATTGTATTTAAATTGTATTCTAGTAATATTTTTATAGCACTGCTTTTTTCTGAGCAGATGAGCTGTCACTGCTGATATATCATCGTGAATATTTTTTGAGGATTCACAAGATGAACAATTTTTGTAAATACTTTAATTAATGTATTATTTGTTTAAGTTTTAGATTTATCAAGAGTTAACAAATACATTGTTATTTCCTGATTTCGCCCTTTAAATAATTTTTTAAACATGTCTATTATCCCTAAAATATTCGTCTAATGTCTGGATCAAACAGCAGTGAAAGGTATGGAAAAGTGGACTAAGTCAACAACTTTGTCTTCATAGATCTGTAAGTTTTACAGATAGTAGCATGCAACTTTGTATGTGAATAGATAATTGTAAGAGAAGCATTTTACTAATTGACATTTTTGCTCTATGGGGGCCGTGTAAAAATTTAATTTTTCTAACTTTTTATTATCAATCCCCTTCGATATCAAAGTATTTTGATACAAATTCTTAGCGTATTTGATGAAACATGATACTTGGAAGTATATGTCTAGGGTCAATATTTAAGGAAATAAACGCTTGTTCCACCTTTTTGGGACACCCTGTATATATACAAGGTATAAATTGAGGTATTCTAAATTTCCTCATTTTTCACCACATAATACAGTAAAAAATCTCTGTTAATACGAAAGTTAGATACATCTTAAAATCCATGCACAGTTTTGTATAATATATTTCAGTGAATCTACGAATAAAATTTGAGGCAAAAATATTCATATTTTAAAAAGTAGTAGGAAATTAAAAAAAATCTTTAAAAAAATTTAAATTTTAACTGAACAGTCAGTTAAAGATATTTTTTCACTTTTAAAGATGACTTTATATGATTGGTAACTTTCAATAATATCAAAACATTTGCAATAATACTTCAACTTAAAAAAAATGTTGACAAGGTACTGTATCCCCTTAAAACTTCACTCAGCATTTTCATCTTTGCAATTAGAATCGAAATTAAAGCAAACTAATTATAATTGTGTCAAATTACATAGGTTATAATGGCATCTTCAATTGTATTTACCAATAAATAAATTCTGAGGTCACGGAAAAATCATAATAAACTTAAATTAAAATGAAATGTCAATTATTTCCATTCTGCTATCTCAAATATGTAAATTCATTTTATTCAAATTGGTCTTAGAACAAAAAGTTTAAAAAAATGCATAATTTAAATACATTTTCCGCCAGGTACTGGTCTTTTTTGCAATTTAAATTAATTTACCCTATTTCGTAAACATATTTGACTTAACAAACTGAAAAAATTATTATATATAATGACAGCTATTTTTTCCTTTTCCCGATATCAGTTTCTTTGAAAAAATTGAAAATTAATGAATTTTTTTTGCAAAATTTCTTTTGAATTTTAGATATCTTTTTTGGGGGGATATTTTAGTACATTGAATTGAAAAGAGAAAAATTAAAATAAAACACTTGAATACCCTTTTCAAACCTAGAATAATTTTTGAGTCTTTTAAATCTAATTTATCTTGCAGAAAAAAGAGGAATTCCACATGTGAATAAATCTCGTACCTTTCTTTACTTATGAATCTCGTTCTTATTTTCTATTTAAAATGACAAGTGACAAGTACAGCTAATTAATTAATTTCTTTAAAAAATTCAAGTTTTCTTTTACAACGATCGAAACACTTTTTTTAAAAAAAATATACAACATAGAAACACCATAAACACTATAATAAGTATTTTTAGATTTTAATTTTAAGAACAGAGTAACAGTTTTGGGAATAAACTACTTTGATTTCAAGAAAATCCTAAATTTATGCAGGCCTATTATGTTTTAATGGATATTTTCTAAAAATTCAAACATTGTAGAGATCAAACTTTTGTACTAATTCAAATAAAATTAGCGTCAAAATAAGTTACATACTTTTGACTAGAGGATGTACTGGGATTTTAAAATTCCATTAGTAAATAATTATGAAAATTTCAGCACATTTTTATTGTCACATATCAAATAAAGGGCAAAAATTTTCGCACTATATAAATTATTCTCACTCATTCATTAGAGAACTATTTCAAGAAATTTTTCATCAAATTTCAAGCCAATCTATTGGTAGTAATTTATCTTATCTGTTTTAGAATGAGAAAAATATGTATAAAATCTGGTTTTTAGAAAAACGCATTTTTTATTTGAATTTCTCTGATTTCTTAAGAAATAATATGCTGAAATACCTTACATTCACTTAATTTATAACTTACACTCTCAGCTTAAGCTTTATGAATTTTATTTCTTTAATCTTTCAAATTTACAGAGAAGTGAGTGCCATTTATCTTCTCAGAGTCATCATTTCTCACGATCAGCAAAGTCGTTCAATTTATATATACCAGGATGTATGCCAATCGAATTCAAAATATTGAAATTACCTTCATTAAACTATATTACAACCATGAAGGTGCCTAGTATTAGGTTTTGGAGCTTAAGGCATTTCTTTGGGGATGTATTTCCACATAATACATTTTATGGCAAAAAAATCCTATCAACAGAATGCAGTTGAAGTCTTTATTTCTGCTCTGAATTTAAAGAATAACACTTTTTGATCATTGTATGTGATTATAATTCATTCATAACTGTTTCCCTTAATTATATTTCAATTTTGATTCTCTGATTGTGGGAATAACTCTGTTAGTATTAACTAACATGCAATCGTGTTGGAAATTATGTGTATCTCCCTTACGCTCATAACTAAGTTCTTTTTAATACAATTCCTCTTTAATATGAATTCCAAAATAAAACGATACTGCACATTTAAATAAATATTAGTTGTCAGCATAAAAAGTGAAATGATACACAGTAATCAAAATATTTATTGTCAAGTTATATGAAATAATTAATTTTTGATTCATAATTAAATGATATATTCAAACTCAAAATACTTGTCGAAAAACATAGTAAAAACCAATTCCCTTGAAAAATACAGCTGAAATTTTTTTGAGATAATTCATTCTATTTAAAGATTAATTTCTGGTATTTGAAATATCCACTTCTTGTTCCCCAGTTCTGATGAATTATTAAATATCTCTGTGTCTAATTCAAATATAGATAAATGCAAATTTGTTTCACGAAGGTAATTAAACATACAATTCAATATAGTAAAAATAAGAGATTGTGATTTCTTGGCCAAAAATGAACTTTTCAACGCGTTCAAATACCTAATAAGTTACAAGAATTTTTCGAATTTTTAGTTTATTGCAGTAAAAACGAAGTTTTATTGCATAAAATTTATTTTTCAAAAATAAAAATTTAATTCCCGCATTTATAAAAGAACTGAAGAAAGGAACTATTATAGTTAAAGATGTCTAAAATAACGAGAAAATATATCAATTATTTTCTCAACTAATGTTTCGCCAGGTATGAGAATATATATTATGTTAAAACTAGTATAATTATTTAAAATTATTAGATGCAAAACAGTTTAAAGCGGTACAGATGATTTGGTTCTATTGTACAAGATCAGACAATTATTGATTCGAAATCCTGCTCCGCCAAAGATATGCAATGTGCGCAAACCTTATACATGTATACATCCGTTTCTTGTGGTGCGAAAGTTTATAGAATTTTTTTCATACCAGCAACATCCTTTGCATGCAAATAGAGTAGCACAAAATTGCTTTTACTTCTCCAAATATTTAAATTTCTTAATCAGGATAAGAATACCTGCATGTAAATAAGCGCATTTGCTTACAAACTTTTACCGACCATCTAGAAAAAAAAAATCTACAAATGTACTTCTTCATCTGTCTGCGGATCAAAATAAAGAGGTTCGTCCCAAAAAAGTCATCTTGTTGCTTCGGACGTTGATGTAAGTTCACTAAACTAACTAAATTGCTGTCAAAAATTATCTGAACTTATTATTTAACAACAACGTTTGGTTTTCCTCCCTTTCAGGACCTCTGTATGTATGAACCTGACAAATTTGAAGTGAACAGACGCAATCACGCCGCTACCAAAATCCAGGCAGCAGTGCGGGGCTGTCTCACCAGGAAGCATCTCAGGGAGAGCATGTCCTTGGCCCATTGTGCAGCTGTTGTCATCCAGTCTGCATTTCGAGGTTATCTGGTGAGGAAGGAGCTGAAGATGGAGGAGAAGAAATCAGAGGTATTGCGTATACACAAATTAATTCACCGTTCTACAGCCCTCACCTTCAATACATAATTAGTTTTAGGTTTTATTAAAGTGTGTCACACATTATGACAATGTTAAACGCAAATCTTCATTATTTCAATCGAGGGATTAGTTTCAATGTGCCTGCCATGCTAATGCAGTTGAAATTAAAAACATTTCTTTAGAACACACTTTTATTTGTGTACCAAAATATTTTCCGCTTTTCAGTCTTCCATTCGTTATTAAAAATTATAAAAATTATCGAATCACGAAAGCAATATTTCCACTAATTTATCACCAGGTAGCACCACAAGTATGGAATCAAAAGTTAATGAAGTAAATCGACTAAATGATAATTAAGTTTAGAAAATATTAAGAGAGTTTAATTCTAATTATAACACGCAAGTATACCTAGTTTCTCCAGCACATTAGAAAGTGAAAAGCTGATTACAAAATTCAACCTTTACAAGCATGATAGAAATGAAGTCAAATGAATAATACAATGCATTAAAAACATACAATGCATTAATACATGCATACAAATACACAATGCTGAAAACTTCTATTTAAGTTTTTTAAAATGATTTATCATTTTCTTATAGATAACTAGTAATAATCGCAATAGTATATGCAGTTGAACCTGATTTATTCGTTAGTTTCCGTCGGCGCAACCGGCCTGACAGGCACAGCTCGATCGCTTTCGTTTCCCCTCAATTTCTAGGAAAGGTAGAAATCTGCCCCTTCTAGTAGTATCCTTTCTTTACCTGATGCTTAGTCTCCCGTTATTCAACTGACTTGTCCACTACGTGTAGTGCAGTTATGGCCATATTGGCCTCACAGGCACATTACGCCCGAATTAGTCACATGTGCGATTGTTCGTAATTTCCCCGCATGTGTAATAAGTGCTTGTCCTTTCTTTCATTCTTTACAATCCATTTGTAAATGATTGTTGCTTCTTAAATTGAACAAAACTGCTTGTTAAACTCTCACAGACGATAATAGCTTTTCAAATATTACTTTGATAACGAAATTGAGAACACACTCTTAACAATACTGAAATACATTTGTTTCAAACACTCCGTGAATTTAGATATCTGCATGCACAATCGCATTGAACTCAGTCTTCTTTCTCCTACACTACATTTCTAGTCTACATGTCTTTATTTTACAAAATTTGTTATAGTCAACTTTTCAAACAGTATACATAACTTTTAGTTTGAAAATACTTTCACGCATCGTTTACAGTTCGTAGTTTATAGGATACAAAGCTCGTAAATATTTAATATGAAATTGTTCACGTTAAGTGCCATACAGATTTCAATGAGGCATCACATGGGTAATAAGTTCTTGCTCTCTGTTTCATTCCTTACAATCCATCTTTAAATGACTGTTACATCTAAAATTGAAGAAAATTATTTGATAAATCAAATCTATACCAATGTAAATATGGCAACAAATAACTTAATCGTATGCATTAAAATCAAAATTTTCCTTTGATTTTTGTAGCATGTAACAATATTTTTCTCCTTAAACGAAAGTAAGAATTAATATAATATCAAGTTACACAAAAAGTAACCATCTAGATATTTATAGGTAAGACTAAATTTTATGTTCTTCGTTTGTTTAAAGTAAATGTCAAAGATTTTTATTCCCTTTTAGTTTCCAACCTGTGCTATTGTATGCTATAAGAGTTAGAGATTTGTTTTACAAGTTTATTTAATACGAAATTATTTTGGTTTCTGTAATTCTACATCAATACTAAAATTAGTACGATTTTGTTTATTTTATTTTACTAAACAGCATTATTTGTTTACAGATTTCGCTTTAGATTTAAATTGAAATATATGAATATTCGTTTGCAAATATTGTATATAATTTTATTGCTTGTTTAATTCAATAATTTTGTCGTAAACAGATATTACCTCTTCTATATTTCAATGGTTCCACAGGGTGTCCGGGAATTGTGGGACACATTTCAAAAATTAATAGAGGAAGTAGTAATTAATAGCTAGAAGTAAAAGAGAGGAAAATAAGAAGATCGAAGAAGAAATGAAAACATTTGCAGGGAATTTTAAGCTTTTTAATTTTATAATTCCCATGTAGCGTGAAAACTGAATATTTTTTGAGATACTCAAGAAAAGCATAGAAAGGAAATCAGAAAATTCTCTTTGGCTTCTGCCAAACGGTAGCCATTGCGTACGGAATTCTCCGAGCAAATTTAGAACGCCGTAACGCCGCGTTACCTATCTGAAAAGAATTTTTTTATTTGCATCATTTAAAACAACCGTGGTTGTAACTATAATAGGTTTTTTATTAATTTTTGAAACGTGTCGCACAATTCTCGGACACTCTCTATTCTTTTTTGTAACACTCTTTGAAATATTCGCAAACAGATCATAACATCAGATAGCATAGTCTGATATTCTGAATGACTTCATATTAAATAAATCTGATGGAAATTTTGTTTAAAAAGTATATGAGAGGTAAAATGGATGAAGAATTTAAATTTGTTTTTTGAAACTGAAAGAAAGGTAACATTAATTTTTTTAAGAAAACGGAATTATTCTTCCAACCACTTTCTTGTATATATCCGCAAAACAATAACATCCATAATAAACAGAAAATATCACACTATTGAATGTAAAAGTACGGATACTGCAATAAAACCACGTTTCATATATTTACTATATCACATGAGTATTCTAATTGAAAAATATTTCCAGGAATTAGCCGATTCACTGCTAACATTTCCGAAGACCAGAAAAGTGAATGAAAATGAAAGTTTTCCAAATAAAACTTCATACTATGAATCACTTATGAAAAGTTATGAAAACGCTTCATCGCCACCGTTACTTTACATTATGGGAGGTTTCAATCCAGACATGAAAGGAGAAGGTTTGTTTTGTCTTATCGCTTTTCTCTATGATTAACCCCTTGAATTACGTTTTCATATAACCTCCTAATTAGATGCCACCACCCATTTGATATATTTTTTTTATTATTTCAATCTATTTAAGATGTTAATGGATAATTGAGACAGTTAAGCGTGACCAGGTAATTTTTGTATTTAAAATTAATTGTTACGTTGACTTAATTACGGATTTAAATAGCGTATGGGCATAAATGAGACTAACGAATGACATGCGACGTCGACCGAGAAAGGGTTACAAAATAAATTGACATTTAATTTTTTATGATTTCATCTTAGTAAGCTATCAATACGAAATTGATAGTTGTACCTATTCTCTTCATAAAGACGATCAAGTCCCAAAATGTAGAGAGATTAAAATGACATTTTTTCTACTTCTTTGTTTTATTATCTTATACCATGTCTTTAGTTATAAGTTAACTATCACTACGTCGTAGAATTCTAATTCTGTATTTCAATGCAGTATTTAAATTTGTATAATTATTATTTTTGATCAGAAAATAGAATAATTTTACTTTGAATTCAATATTAAACTTTTACTAGAATAAAGAATGACCTATTTTGTTACTAGCAATTTTATTCATTCGCAAATATTTCAAAAAATCTCAATAAGACTATGATATCAATTGTGAATTATACTATAAATTTAGATAGGATAAATTTTATTCCACATTGTATTTTTTAAACAGCGATGAATGCAACATTGCTAAATCTATCGAATTTCACTTAAATATTCTGTTACCTTTTGTTTAGAGATATAAACAGTAGCATAGTTAATACATTGATGATGACTGAGTACAGTAAATATTGTGTTTATAAGCGTTATTACTTACATGATGCAAATTAGGCAAGCTATAATGATAATTGCATTTGCTAATTTAAAGCACTTCAATTCCAGTGTTTACTACAAATAAGAATAAAGAAAATAATCTTGAACTTTACACAGAGTAGTATAATGGTTACAGAATAGATAAATTACAAGTTTATCGCATGTAGCTAGGCTTTGTGGTAGCTTGTGATTTATGGAAAGTGTCTTAGATATAGGCATTATATTTGAGCGAAATTAGGTAACTTTAGGTTAAACGGCTTACCCTGTACAGCGCAAACAGACATATTGGTGCAAATAGCCACATACTGTCTTTTTTTATTATTAGTACAAATAAAGGGAATTAAGAATAGATAGCACAGTGCGTGGTCAAATGGGACCACAGACCTAATTATTTAAAGAGCGGATTAAGCCCTTTTTGGTGAGATTTTTTTTTCGAACCTCCGACAAAATAATTACGTTTTCCATTCAAGGCGGGAAATCTCACCGCGAGAACGTGAAGAAAGTCGCACTATTTGCGCCATTTCTTAGCAATATTCAGAAATACAAAAAAATAATCGTGGAATACAAGACATATAAGTAGCGACGAATTCATTTTCAACGATACTATTTTTCTCTTCGTCGCATGATATGCGACGCTGTCCAAGAAGGTGTTCAATACGTTATGCTTATCTGCGAAATACACGTTTCAAAAAAGATTCACGAGTTCGCTATGAGACTGAAGAAGATGACAGTGGTGCCAACGAAGTTTTTTCTACGTTATTGATCATATTTCAATAAATTCACAAATTGTGTTGAAAAATTCATTTTGTGACCACATAAATTTCG